>JAASGX010000072.1:0-53364 GCA_023334415.1 Phytopythium chamaehyphon | reverse complement strand
TCTCGTGATGACGAAAACTAGCTAATGTCACAAAGATTCTAGCCAATAGGATAGTTAGTTCAGTGTGACGTGTAGGTCTGAATGAGAATTAGTAGAATGAGTGGCTGTCGTGCGGAGAACGTTGTGAGTGGTCACAAGGACACGCACGGGCCTCCATGGCGGCTTAGACGTAGCGCTAGCGAACTAAGGACCGCCCAAAATGAATCACTTCCAATTTTCCTCTCTACCTCCCAAGCGTCTTCTCCTCTCCTCCTCGCCACATCCTTACAGTTTTGCTGAACTCAGCGCTTGGTCGAAGATGTAACTGGGCTACCCAGTTACGTAGCTTCCACGTGCGTGTAAGGAGGAAGAGTTTGTTGACTTGTATAAAGTATACAGTGTATTGAGAATACAGTGTAAACTTGACTGGTAAAATGAGAACTGAATTATTGTGTTAGCGACCTGCTACACGGGCGCAAAGGCTCCTGACCTCCTAAATCCAATGTATGCATTATTGTAGGCGCTCATGAATGGCCATGAGCGCTGCACCTTAAAAGCTGATTGGCTATTAGTGCCCGCTAATAGCCAACGAGAAGTGGCGACATTCAAGAAGCACGCAGGGAATGGTGTATCATTCACCATTCCGTCAAGGCCTTGGTTCAAACTGTGCCCCTCACAATTTGTCAGTCACTGTACCGCGCAGAGCGGTGCAGAGTGTCTGTAAACCCTGTCACAGAAGACATCCTGCAGCGGGCCTCGGTTGCCCGCCATGGTTCACCAAGCTGTCTCTCATCCAGTTTAACACAAGAATGCTTGAGCTCTCCGGCATCTGATGTGTAAGGTAGTTTTTGCAGAGCGCATATACTCTCTGGATCATGGCTGTTCCCGCAACCATTAGCTAGCTCCCCGCACCATATCACCTTAAAACCCTAGTCTGGAAACGATTGTGTGTCTGTCTGTCTGTTGGTGCACGATACTGGACCACGAACGGAAATGCACTCTACGAAACATAATTCGACAAAATTATCAGTATATTTAGTTTTGTTAGAATGTTGTATTAAATGAGGACAGCGAACGTAAGCTCAGAGTTACGGCACTATACGAAAAGGACAGTACAGGTACCAAGCCATCACTTACCGTACGGTATCGACATGCGCAAGTGTGCGACGAGCACCGCGTTGCTCGCGCCGCCACCCAGTCTAGGGGACGGACCTGCCGTGCCGGCGGTGCGTGTGCTGCGAGACCTGATCCCGTTCGACCGCTTCCAGCAGATCGGGAACCAGCGGTCCTCGCGGCGTAGGTGCACCTCCTGTGAGGACGGCCCAAACGCATGGCGCTTCTGGCAGCGCGTGCCACCTGCCGCCCCCGAGCCGGCACCCTCCCCGTTTCCTCCTCCACCCCAACCTCCACCGCCGCCACCGCCTAAGCACCAGTGCCCGCCGCCACTGACGCGTGAGGAAGCACCAGAAGCGCCGCCGCGATGATACGTGAGAAGCTTCCCTTAAATTTCTTTGACTTAAAACACTGTCTTCAAATTGAGTATTTATCCCTTCGAGCAATTGAGACAAAACAATAATTTTATATAGCCGCGTGTCCAACGTAAAAAAAACGCCAGATTGGACGCGGGCGAGAACGACGATAAGGTGCGCTGCGTGTTGCATTTATGTATAGTGGGACATATCGGAAAGGCCCAACGTCGTACGAAGATTTGAATGGTCATGCCTGCTCTTCATTCTATGAAGCTGCCGGACAAGCAGGGTTGCTTGAGAATGACAAGGAATGGGACAACTGCTTCAGCGAATGATCGCTATTTCAACTGCCTTATCAGCTACGCCAGCTATTTGCAATTGTGTTGTTAGACTACAATCCGTCCAAGTACGAAGATCTTTGGGAAAAGTATTACGACAGTCTTTCTGACGATTTCGAACATCGTTTCAGAGAAGACAATGAAAAGGAACAAAGAGCCAAGTTCAAGGGTTTACAACCAACGCAGCTGTGCAGTCAGTTAACGAAGCTGTGGCTAATCGGCTTTGTGGCCAACAACACATATAACTGTCGACAGATTTTGTTCTCGACGCAAACGAAGAAATGCGGTCTGCGTTTGTTGAAACCGAAGTTCTCAACTCAATCAAGATAAGCGGGCTTCCGCCGCACAAAGTTAGTGCTCAAAGTCAGCGCGCCAGTTATGATGATTCAAAATTTAAACGCTGACGCGGGGCTGTGTAATGGAACGCGGCTTCGCGTTGTTGATCTACGGCCCCATGTTATTCGCGCCACCATTATGACGGGGGACCGCGTTGGCGAAGAAGTTCTTATTCCAAGGATCTTGTTCACGAGAGAAGAAGACATCCGCGAGTTTCCTTTCCGGCTTCGACGTAAGCAGTTCCAATTGTCCCAGCGTTTGCTATGACCATCAACAAGGCTCAAGGACAAACAGTTCAAAAGATGGGGCTGTATTAATCGTCCTCATGCTTCTCTCATGGGCAGCTATATGTTGCGCTTTCACGTGTAACTTCAAGACATAGCCTCAAAATATTGATTGAGCCCTCAAAGAAGGCTCAAAACGGGGAAGCTGCAGCTGCAAGTCAAGAAGAAGAGTTCTACACGGCGAACATTGTGTACCGCCAAGTGCTTGAGTGAAAACCTATGACATTTCGGCCAATCCCATTCATGTCTGTACTGATTAATACGTTAATACATTACCGTTTCCACAACATGTGCCTATTAAACTACTTTTAGAATATTTTTAAAGTTTTCATGTCTCAAACCTTATACCCACAGCCCGCGAAGTGGGCGGCGAACATCTAGTCAATAGACAAGGGCGAGATCGGTGATCAGAACGCGCCTCTCGGACGAGGATTTCGCCGTCTTTCTAGATTGTACTTGCTGGACCCTGCAGGGTCTACTCAAGCGTCACGCCAAGTATTTCGTGCTTTGAGTGAAAATTGTCCGAGATGTAGGCCTCGCACTCTGAAAACAGCTTATCGTACTGCTTTCGCACGAGCCGGAAGTTCAACTGATAAAGTTTCGGTTGTAGATTGTTGCGAATTCAATGAAAGTATCGATTGCTTTCAACGCGCAATAGACGGCTCAAAGTTGATAGCGAGCGCGTTTTGGAGCACCATTCTCAGCTTGGAAAGGCACCCATTGCTGATCAGATCTCGAAAACTTACAAAATAGCTTAATAGAGTTCACTCGCGTGTTCAAATTGCGGTCGATGTGCATTTCGCCGTCTCAAGAACCGCTTCCGAATTTGGTGGGGAAGGTCGACCAAAAAAGACCTAGAGGAGTGAACAATGCGGTTGTCCCGTGTACTGTGCTGCACAACCTGTTTATTCTCGCGAAGGGCCTTCTCAAAGCAAGGCTGCAAGACGCGAAACCATTCTAGTAGCAGCCGTTTCGACTGGCACATCTGCGACAGGTGTAGCAGTACAATTATCAGTTAAATCATCGTTTTCTAACGGAGTTTTCAGTTATGTTCACGAGTTCTACCTTTGGCCAAGCGAAACGGAAGCCGCGCATCTTCGACCATCAAGCAGCTCCTCGGGCGGCTCCGAGGTTCCAGCGCGCTCTCTTCCGCCCCGCAGCGCCAAGCCACAAGCGCATTACCAAGCATGTGGCTGCTCGGGTGGCCGCTGGGGCTGTTCCTGTCGGCCGTGTCGAGCGTGTTCGGGATCCTGGGCAAGCTGTTCCTCAAGCTGGCGCACAACCAGCGCGAGCGCGACGAGGACGAGGAGCTGCGCGCGGGCAAGAGCCGCAGCGCCGTGGCCGAGGGCCTGGCGCCGCGGCACGCTCACTCGCACGCCTGGGGCTTCTACTTCTACAGCGGACTCGTCTCCATGCTCGTGCTCAACCCGGCGCTGGGCGCCGTGGCCTACTGCTTCGCCACGCAGTCGCTGCTCGCGCCCATGGCGGGGCTCACCATCGGCTGGAACACGCTCATGGGGCCCATGCTGCTGCCCCACGAGCGCCTCACGACCAATGACTTCGTCGGTGCCTTCCTCATCTTTGCTGGCTGCGTTCTCGTGGGCGTGTCGGGCACGCACGAGACGCCGCCGCTGCCTGTCGAGAAGCTCGCCTCGCGCTTCGTCACCTTCCCGTTCCTGCTCTACTGCGTCGCGCTCTTCGCCGTGCTCGTCGTGCTCATCCACCACGCCAAGCACGCGCTGCACTTTACGTGCTCCAGGCGTGGAGACGACGACGTCATGGGCACGCCCGGCCGCAACCGCCGGCTGGAGCTGCGCCAGGCCACGCGCGTGAGCATCAGCGTGTTCGCGGGCGTCATGAGCGGCCAGCTCTTCTTCCTCGCGGCCACCATGCGGCTGCTGCACGACGACGGCGAGGCCGGCATCTGGCGGTACCCGCTGACCTACGTGTGCATCGTGGGCGCGCTCTCGACGGCGCTCTTCGGGCTCTACCTGCTCAACGAGGCGCTCAAGGTCGAGGACGCCGTTGTGGTCATCTACCTGTACGAGGCGAGCTACATCCTCGCCGGCGCCATCTCGGGGCTCTGCTTCTTCCAGGACATGAAGCACCTCTCGGCCTGGCACTACGTCGTCTACTCGCTGAGTCTGCTGCTCATCCTGCTCGGCATCTACGTCGTCGCCAAACGCAGCAGCCCGCAGGCCGAGAACGAGAACCTGCTGCCGCTGCTTGGCGCGCCGCCCGTCGACGTCGCCTCGGCCGAGCGCATCTTCCAGAAGGCCGAGTACTACGCCGCGCGCCGCTCCTCCTCGCCCACGCGGCTGCTGCGCGCCATGCGCGCCGCCGACGACGCGAGCATGCGCCGCAAGTCCTCGCCCTTCATCCTCACCACCTCCGCCTAGCCGCCAGGTCGCTAGTTGAAGACGCCGCCATTTTGTCCACAAAACACGTCTTATACAACATACGGTACAGCATAGCGGTCTCCCCACTTCAGTTCCCCCTTCCTGGCGGTGGTCATGAGTGACGCGGCTGGGGGCGGCGCGGCGGCGCTCCCAGCGGCCGACCAGGCGCTGCTGGCCGCGACCATCCTGCTCTTCCTGGCGCTCAGCGTCGTCTCGGGCCGCACTATCTGGCGCCAGTACTGGCGGCCGCCCGAGTGGGAGCCGCCTGCCACTACCAGGAGCGGCCTGACCACGACCACGTCGTCCCAGGGATCGTACTCGAGCATCCCCGGCAGCGGCCCAGCGCTACAGACGCCAACCGAGCAGACCCAAGAGAGCGCGAGCGCGGCCACGGCGCTGCTCAAACGCGAGGCCGCGGCCTCGGCCTCTATCGGCGCCGAGATGCGCTACCGACTGTACCTGCTCATGTTCGTCGGCTCGGCGCTGCGGGTCGGCTCGCTCGTGACCGAGGTCGTGACGCTCAAGTATATCGAGCCGCTGCCGTCGTCGTACGTCGTCTGCCGACTGCTAGCTGCCTTCCTCTGGCTGCCCTCCATGGTGTTCGTCACCATGTACGGCCTCGTGCTGCTCTTCTGGGCACAGCTTTGCTACGCGTGCTGGGGCAAGGCGCACCCGTGGCCACGCCGCGTCTTCTTCGCCTTCAACATTGCGCTCTACGCGGGATTCGCGACCCTCATCGTGCTGACCAAGACGTCGAGCCGGCTGTGGCGCGCGTGCGACTTCACGCAGGGCGCGCTCTACTTTGGCGCGCTGTTCGCAATCGCTTACTACAGCATTCGCCTCATCCACTTCTTCCGTCGCCAAGGACCAAACGAAGAGGTCTTCTTCGACCTCCCGACCACGACGGGCGGACGGGCATCACGCCAGAAGCCCTCGCCGCGTCAAGTCGTTCTGCGACGGGTACGTGTCAATTTTGCAGTCGACTTGTGTGTATTTGCAGGAGTTCTAACGTGTTTACTGTGCGATCGCTCAGATCACTGCTGTCTGTGTGCTGCTTTGTGTCCTTTTTGCAGTCAAAACAGTGTATTTGATCGGCAGAGGCACCGGTTTCATGCACTCCTCCGAGTCCCATTACACTACTCCTGTTGGCGTGCAGTACATCGCGTCAGAGTTTCTACTGCACTTCTTCACGGAGCTCGTGCCATGCGCGATGCTACTCTACTTTACCAAGCAGGGCAAGAAGCAATTATTGGGATCTCAACGAGCTGTCGAGATGCTCAATGCACCATCGTTTAGTGGCGGATACAGCATCAACAAAGAAAAGCTTGCTGCGTTGGCCAAGCCGTTCGAGGCTACCCGCGTCGTCGTTGAAAAGTAGAGGCTGGGAATTGCCAAGAATATAACACGCCAGGTTTGGCGTTGAAGTTTCACCTTCTCTCAACGTTTTGCGAGCCATTCTGCCATTGCTATATTCTTAGACTCTGACGCTGGTGGTTGCAGCTATTCCATGCCTGCCGCCCCACTTCTCAAGGTCCTGATCACCAAGCATCAGGTTAGCTGCAAGGCCACTTGATGGCGTCTGTGCGCGAGAAAGATGAACCGGCGATCGAAAAGAAATGGAAGCAGTCATCGGCGACGGTCGCAGTGACCAATGATGATACGGGAAATATGCACCATCGACCCGGCCACGGAGCCGACCACAACCAAGGCGACGGTCCAAACAACGAGGAGCTCATAGGGTTTCATGACCACGACCACTCGAAACGCCGAATCGATTCCTTTGCAGTACTTCTCGTGATGAGTGTCAAGGTCATCATCGCCCCAATTATCTTGATCATCATTTGCGCCAACACAGGGTACATCAAGGCTCCGTACATGTTCCGGGCAGCGAGCGAGAGCTATCTTGGATATGCGATGGAAGATCCAGAGCTTACCTACTCTTGCCCTGACTGCGCTGTTGGATGCAAGCAAGCTGTGCTGCAGCTTTCACAGTTTGGATCCGATGCTCTAATGGGAAAGCCCACTTTTACGACTCTTTTGACGACCGACCTCGCTAGTACAACGCTCAGCGCATCCGCATCTGCATTAGTTGATGCCCTGAACGCGGATAGTGCAGTCTGCGGAGCTGGCACAACCACCAGAGAGGATCTGGTACTCTTTATCATCGCTTCTCCGCAAAAGATTGTGGACACAGTGGATACGCTGGGTCTCACTATGTCCGAAGATATGCTTGCGGAAATTGCGCTAGACATCGCCAACCCGTGCTCTTCCCGATGGGGAATTGAAGCGAGACTCAAGCTGTTTTGGTTCCAGCCAATTCCGCATATCAACGAATACTCTTCGATTCTGGCAGCTGATTTGACTCTGTTCCCCGAGGAGATGTCGTGCCGCAAGAAAGGAAGCTTTGAGCCTCAAAGTGTCGTTCGAGCGTTTGCGTTGGAAGGGACCGACTCGACATCCAATGCCCCCACCACTCTGCGACTGTTTCCTTACAACTTTGATTGTGCGATTAACATCGTCTCCCGCAACGTAGTGCCAGTCGGCGAGGCTAACACGTCAACAAACACGATCGTGCAGCCTCTATTGCGCGGATACTATGGCGGATGCGCTATCAGGTTGGTAAATACTTCCGGAATATACACCGACGAAACCTGCGAGATCAGCACCAACTGGATCGACTACGGCATGATGCTTCAAGGCCCCAACAACATCCCGCTTTGCAGTACCGACGGAACTTGTGTCCACAATTATTTCAACAGCCAGTGGGAGTTCAAAAGCTTGGACGACGAAGCGGCCGATGCAACCAGCGTGCAGATGGCGTACAACACCATCCGTTCTCGCTACGCTGACAAGGTTGAGATGAGCGTGCTCCCAGGTATCGTGGTTATGCAGATACTGGTCATGAGCATGCTCAGCATGTACCAGGTAATGGGGCAAAAACAATCGGTGCTTCTCAGCCAGATCTGGGCGTATCGGTGCCAGAACGGTCGTATGCAGGCAGTGTACTTGCTGCAGATCGCTTACCACTTGTATCAGTCCTCGGACATTTACTACCTTGCTCTTGGTACGGGCACAATGTCCGTCGAGGCTGCGTGGAACCTCACTTTCTGCGTGCTGGCCTTTGCATACAGCTTTGTGAACATCTTGAAGAGTCGAACGGGCGAACAGCAGCTCGACCGGTACTTCCGCTTGACTTGGGAGCTGGCCCTGCTAGTGATCACCGCGATCGTGGTCAATGCACTGCTTTCAGCTCGTTACACCAGCCTCAAGTACATCATCAACAGCAACGCGAAAATCTTGTACAAGTCGACAGAAGAAGGCGTCAAGGTCTGCAAGCTCACAGACTCGTGCGTCGTCTTCAAGATCAACATCGCGGTCGTGATCGCAGCTGTCTCGATAGGTTTCTGGGCCATCACGTCCTTCATCTCGTACATTCTGCGCACACGCCGTGATCCGCACCCACTTCGAGATCTCAAGTCGTGGTTCAGTTCGTGGAAGCCTTCGACAGCACCGCGTAAGCCGCGAATGAGCATCTCGAGCTCCGGTCCAATTGTAGAGCTGCCTGGGGCGACCACCTTCGAGTCTTACTGCATCGGCGAGCACTTTCGCTTCATGTTCAACGACTGCGAGGACATCAGCCACGTCAAGGTCGGCATCCACAAGGTGCCATCAGCGGAAGCTGTGCTGCTGGCGGGCTTCGTCTACCGCGGAAAGTACCTCTACCGAGCGGACGACATCATCATGCTGCTGATCACGCGGTTACTGCCCAATTTCATCCTGCGGACCTTCAACGTGCTCATCGTGCGCTGGATGGTCGACCCCAAGACGTACACCGTCTCCAAGCCCACCGTCTGCCTGTGGACTGAGGTCGGCATCGACTGGCGGCAGAAGACCAAGCCATTCCCGTCCGCGTAGAGGTCGACTGTGAAGCGGACTGCGGGAAAGACACCTGCATATTTTACTTGAGATTTGTAAGCAGCTAAGGTATAACACGATTCACAGTCGAATCCAAGTTGAAGTTGACCATCACTCTTATGCTGAAGCCAAAGGGCAACCTCCTCACTTTCGCTTTTGCCGCCTGGCTCGCAGACCCAGTCAGGAGTATGGCAGCGGCACCAAATCCCACGGTGCTGCTCGATGACTTGGGAGCCAGGCCGAGGTACGACGCGTCATCAATCGCGGCGACGACAGCTGGCGCTGGGCCAAGATCTGCAGGCGCGGCGTCAACTGCAAGCACACGCGAATCCTTCCTCATCGCGGCGGTGGCGGAGAATCGCGCGCGAGAGATTGGTACGGAAGTTTGGCTTGTAAGCTAGCATTATGAGGTTTCCCATGCCTATGTAATTGCATGTCAGGGCTTTGCGCCATCGACCTCGCTGCGCCGTACGAGCTGCTCCTGTGGTCGATCATCGACTCCAACCTCTACGCAGACACGATTTCACTCCTACATGCTTACAATGTGCGTTTAGTTGGAATGAAACCGTGCGAGCTTTAAAAAAAATGCTTGACACTGGTGACGGTCTAGCCTGTGGAGATCCTTGTTGTCGAGACGGCGCAGCCGCGCAAAATCAACGAAGAAATCACCAAGCATTTCGCAGCAAAAGCTGGCAGGGTCATACCGATCGCCAGAAAATATTTTGAGTTAGTTATTCAACGACCTGCTTCGGAAGTGGCTAAGCAAACATTAATTCTCGTTCTTTGTGCAGCCAAACTCGCGGAGCGGAGGACCTGAAGCGAGTCATGGCAAATACGGTTGACATCAACCTCGGGCGGGTGCGCTAACTTTCACACTCATTGAAGAGGTTGGCGGTACTTTTGTCTCAAGCAACTATCAACATATCTCAGAACTACATCTCAATGGCTGCCGTTTCATGCGTCATGCAATACGTCGAATACATCCAAGGAATCACCATCGCACCAGCAACCATTAAGGTGAGTTGTGATCCTGCAAGATAAACATGCAACCACAACCTGACAGAAACGGTTTTTCAAAATCCAGGTTGTCGTGAATCCATCCATCAAAAAGTTGCTCATGGACCAAGCTACAGTGTCATCTTTGGAACTTGTTCGAAGTGCTGGGTTGGAAGCAGACAGTCGAGTCGGTGCTTGAAGAGAGAGTAATATGGAGTAGATACGAGACCTAATGCGATATTTACGAGCAGGGACTCAGCGACATCATCAACTCGACGAAAACTTCAGCTGGAAACCGACTTTTGCGATCAACAGTATGCATGTTGGCTAATTCTTTCTGAATCTCAAGAGAACTAACATGCATTTGCTATCCTACCAGATCCTTCAGCCAAGCTGCCACCTAAACACCATGTACACGACTTCCATGGATCCACATCGACTTCTATAACACTGGCTAAATAATTTTGTATTCAGCAAACTTCGGCAGGAGACGGTCAGTGCACTTCTTGATAATCCTGGATTTTTCTTCGACATCAAAGAGCTCCTATCAGATTTCGTCGACATTGAGCATCTCCTGGTGAGTGTTTCGAGCCGCTCACTACTCCACAACTTTATGTTACGATTAACCGCCATGAATTTCTTTGATTTAGTCCCAACTCGTCGGAATCCCAAAAGTCATAACACCGCGCGTCTCAAGAATCTCGATCAGCAACGTTATAGCACTGAAGCACACGCTGGAGCGACTCCCAAAGTTAGCTGCATGCTTGACTCTGTTCACGTCTCAAATGGATTCGCATGTTGTGTTGCTGGATTCAATCACCCGAAGGTAATCACTTCCTAATTGTGTCAAGCGATTGTTGGAATGCTGATGTGATCATGCAACTTTAGCTTGCATCAAAACACCTTCCCACTCATTCGACAAGAAATTGAGCGCGTGGTCAACGAAAGGTGCACTGCTATCCACTAGTCTAGTCACTAGTCCAAAGGTCTCACCGAAGTGCATACATAACTTGGATGTTAAACAGGGTCAAATTCAGTCGCTCGGCAGCCCAGAAACGAATCCAAGAGTGCTTTGCAGTCCGAGCGGGTATCGACGGAATGCTAGACGTTGCTAGAAGAGCCTATCTCGACACGACGGAAAAGATCCACGAAGTAGTGTCTGGCTACAAAGAAGAGCTGGAGATCCCAATTCGACTGAGCTACACGTGCGTAGGGTATCTTTGTCAGCTGACTCACTGGATGTACAACCTGAACTCACGAAACTGTTTATCCAGATCAAAGCGAGGCTATCACCTAACCATTCCCGCTAACATTAAAAGCTTGCCATCGCTTTTCATCGAACGAGTCAAGTCAACCAAGTGTGAGCAACATATCCCCAACAATATCCCCAACAATATTTTTATAAATATGAGGTACTAACAATTTCGTACTCGAATGTGCTGAGAGTAGCCATTTCGTGCTCGACGAGAGTGCTTATCTCTCTCAATTTGCGTCTCAACGAATCACTCACCGCCATTTACAAGCTATCAAATGGCGTTATCCAAGATCTGCTCCAGAAGATTCGGCCGCATGCAAATGCTCTATACATGATGGTGGAGAGCATTGCAATGCTCGATATGCTCCTTAGGTAGGGGAGTGGGTCCCCTACGCTTTGCTGTCAAACATATGCTTATAAGTACGTGTCCGCAGCTTCACGAACGTTGCCGCTCTAGCACCTCCTGACATGCCTTGTAGGGTTTACATTGCTCATCGATAATTTATGTGTACCATGACATTTGACGTTGTACGCACTCATAGACGTCAAGCCAGTTGTCACTGAGCACGGGAACTTGGTGATCAAGAGAGGGCGGCACCCCGTCGTAGAACATGTGCTGAAGGATAACTCCTACGTCCCAAGCGACTCGGTAAGTTTGAACGAGTACACTTCATAAGCTGTACACGACATTAACACCACTCTTGCAGTTTTTCGATCCGCTCAGCACTTTTCACTGTACGAATTATTGTTAATTTTTAGTGTGAGGCTGTGCTAACACAACACTGTAGTGATTACTGGGCCCAATTGTGCAGGGAAATCAACATACATGCGAGCTACTGCCTTGATTGTGATCATGGCGCAGATGGGTAGCTATGTTCCCGCGCAAGAAGCCTACATCCCTATTCGTGATCGGATCTGCACGCGTTTCGGGACCTCCGACGACATGGAAGAAAATGCGAGCTCCTTCTCGGTCGAAATGAAGGAGGCCGCAGCAACACTTGAATTATGCACTGCAAGAAGTCTTGTGCTTCTGGATGAACTAGGAAGAGGAACGGCGAATGACGAGGGGGCTGCATTAGCATGGAGTATAAGCGAGACTCTCATTGAGCGTCGCTGCTACACTTGCCATGCGACACACTACCACAATCTCAATCGCCTTGAACTCATGTATCGGAACTGCCGATGCTATCACTTTCCATCCGCCATTGGGCAGGTCCGTAAACGGCTGATGTGCATCGGTACTGCTAATTTCCTGGGAAACCAATATTTCGCAATGCCTAAACAGACAGCGTTTCGGCATTGCTATGAGATCAAAGACGGTCAAAGCGAGTTGTTGAAAAAGTACGGGATCGAGGCTGCTCGTGTGTGTGGTCTACCGCGAGAGGTCATCGAAAAGGCCAGCGCCACATACGAAATGCTCTACGAGAGCCAGGCTTCAGCAAATAGCGCGCCAGTCATGAACTCAGTGAACCGAGATCGCCCATTCAACAGAAAGCTTCTTCATCACTTGTATGCGCTTCGATACGCTGGGTTAAGTCACTCAGGTAGGGTTGGCTTTTACACACGCAACTGAGCCAGCTAAACTGATAATTGATGATATCTAATGCAGATTTGCGCACTCAACTTCAGCATCTACGAGAAAAATATTTGATGTAGTAGGAACTCGATTTCATTCGCACCAGATTCTCCTATTCTGCGTACTACTGTAGTTAGTGAGATAAGCTACTTAGTGGTAGAAGAATTTGAAGGCTGCGTTGTTGTCGTTGCGAACACGCACATCTCAGAGGAATCAAGGCAGTTGCATGAACGATCCAATGGGTTTTCGAGTGTCCACGCTAGCTCCAAACAGTGCTCGACATGGCAGTGATGAGCACATGCTATGCATATCGCTGGTAAATTACAAGGTCCGCATCGAAACAAGACTCGAAAACTGTCGGAACTTAGGCTTTCATACTCGGGCAGCGCGCTGCAGACATTTTCAGCTGTTCACAGGTACTGTTAGAGCTCGGAAACAGCACCATAATTTCAGAATGGATTGTCACCAGAAGCCCTTCCCAATGGTCTGTCACTCTCTTGCACTAGAACTCGATCACCCCATGCAAACGTCCGACCTCTTCCTGCGTGGGCGCTGACCAGGTTAATGTTTGGGAGCATAACCTGTAGTTGATGAGATGGATGTCAAATACGCCGCTGTTTCGTTTTCGCTAGCAAATCGACCCAACCTTGACGGGATGTAGAACGGATGAGCTGGATAGATCGGGTTTGTGGACATTTGTCTCGCCATGGATTCCTTGACCCCAAACCCAGAGAGCCATTGTATCGGATATAGCGAGGGAATGTCGAGCCCCAGCATCGATGAAGCGAATATTTTCCCGGCGAATGGTATCAACAGATCGTGGAATGAGCACATCCCAGGTATCTCGGTGCCCTTGGCCAGACAAAGAGACGCGTGAGGCAGATGGATATTACTGCTAGGCTCTGACTACCCACCGAGTTGCCCATAGGTACCGCATCCCCAAGACCACACGCAAACACCTTCTGGCATTTCTTCACAATAACAAATTAGCTGTAAAGTGTCAATGCAAAACAAACTCCGACTCGTACCGGTTAGCGCTAGATTGTGGCTTCCACCAGCTACCACAGTAATGACTTTCTGTAAATGATAACAAGTTACACGAGCGCTAGTCGGAGAATGAATACGTAGATACCCATACTCGTCCGCGAAAGTGATTGACACGAGTCGGTTTGATCCGAGTGAGCACATCCCCGTGACCAAGCCGCCTTAGCGAATTAGATGGTTATCATGCGTATCACACACCAGGTAATGCAAAATTAAAGACTCTACCCATTAGAACCGAGCCCCCAAGCATACACCTGACGATCAAAGAACGTCTCACCCGTCACAGCAATGGAGTGCTCATCTCCAGCCGAGACACGTATTACGCTCAACCCGTCAAGAGCCGTAATACGCGTCGGTGAGCAACGATCTTTCATATCCCCTGTTAATAGGAAAGTGCGTGAGATAAATTGTGGTGGTGATCTTGGCGTTATCGAGTTTTGAATACATACCACATCCTAGCTTTCCGTTGCTCCCGTCACCAAAGGCATAGACCCCATCGACTTCCGTTAGAACGAGAACATGTTGAAAGCCCGCACAAATTTGGACTACCCTCTTTGAATCAAACACTCGTAGAATTTGAGGCGTAGGACAAGAAGTGGTGTCCCCATGTCCAAGTACACCTCTGTCTCCTCTACCCCAAGAAAAGACTACATGCACAGTAAATGTGAACGGTGATCCTTGACGCAGTTGGGCAGGATAAACTTACCATGATTGTGAACAACTGTATCTTTCAGATCGAATCTAGAAGCCAATGCGTCGATTGATCCTCGCCGGCCGCGCGCTCTCTTGATGTCGACAGCGACTTTTTCCGTCGGGTTGCTTGGTGGCAGCACTATACAACGCCGAATATTATACAACATAGAGAAACGGAGAGCGTCATGTAAAACATACCAACAAGCGCGAAGGAAGCAAAACCGCTAGCGGCAATTTGTTTCACAAACCCTTTGACATCAGAAATCCCGTCCGCAACTAGTTTAGGGGTCGCAACCGAGGAAGCCGATGGAGAGTGGCCAAGAGCGCCGAACGAATTGTCGCCGCAGGAGAATACTCTGGATGACTCTGCAGTCCAATTAGAATGTAAAATGAGTGCAAACACAAACCCATGCACGCGATTTTTTTCCAGCTCTACCAACCGCTAAGCATTAATGTGTGATACATTCCTGAAGCAACCTGCAATGCATAACAACGCGAAGTAAGTTATTTCACACACTCACAACGACATCAGACTGATCATACAGCAACAAATTTCGCATCTCTCTCAATCGTCACGCGTCCCCTCTTCATGCTTTGAACCGATATGGTTTCCTTGATTGGGTTTGTGTGCACCGGGATTTTCTTACCAGAACAATCTGAGTGAAACAATACTTGTCGTTCTGCGTCCCCCCAGGTATATTGCTGCCACTCGTCTCGAGGACCGACCAGCGATGGGTTCTCATCTCCGATTCGCCAGTCTTGCTTACGAAATAGTAGGCAGTCGAGGCAAAAACATCCTGTCTGCCCAACGACGTGTCTGTTTTCCTTTATGGAAACGTGTTCCTGTGAGCCACATTCAATCAAATAAAAACTCTACCCAAGCGCCTACTTGAGTTGCAGCAGATTTTGCCCCAATAATTCGGCGCTGCTCAGCAGCGGCATCAGCCCGGCACTCTTCAATACGGTCTTGATCACGAATGCGCTGCTTCAGGATCGAGTGGAAATCGTCGAGATCGGCAGGGAGATTCATAGGGCGTTGATTCACGCTCACCCAAAAATGAATCGACGCGTCGATTCACATACACTGTTGGTTGCGACAAAATGTCCGAGTTTCGACCACAGTGGATCATCGCGATGTGTATTTCAGTTTATGTTTGACCATTGATTTGCTCAAAGAACGCTATAGCTCAAGTCTGAATTGGGGCAGTGAGGGCGATGGGCACCCGAGTAAGCGAGTTTTCTATCACCTCGGTTCCCTCTTCGTCCAGCCTCTCCGTCTCAACCATGATTCTGAACGAGACCGACGCCAGTTCATTCGACTTTGGATGAATCTAACGATAAGTCAAATTAGCTCAATGATCGCTCAGCAATGCGTCCACACAGACTCACCAGCAAGCGGACCCTGGCGAAGTTTCTCGAGGCTTGAATAAGCATAGGGTTGACCGGAGTGCTGTCGTTCCCATGCGACTCGTGGCCAGTGGTAGCCTCAGCGAGATTCGGGTCTTCGTATGCGCCGACCTTGACGGGAGGGAAATCCACAATAACAACCTACGCAATGTGATTAGAACTAGTTAGATCGACACAAGAGTAAGCGACAATACCCAAGTACCTGGGAGTTTTCCTCGAATCCATCATCTTGGCCTGCATCACCACTCCATTCTCGAAGGACGAGTCGGATAGGGTCATCCAGCGGGTTTTCCACAAACAGAACAACTTCGATGGCATCCGAGCCCTGACTCCTGCGTGGCAGATGCTGGAAGGTGACGATGGGGAGGTAGTGGACTGCCAAATTGGCCTTCTTAAACCACGACGTCGACACAGGAAGCGAGCTGTCACCACTCATTGGGCTGATCTGCGGCTTTACGAGGATTCCAGCCGAGCCCTTTTCGATGGATTCGATACACCGCCACGTTCGCTTGGCCCGTAGCGGCGGGCGGGACAGAAACACCTTACTAGCTTCGCGGGGCTGCTCCAAGGGGTGCAGCAACCGCTGCTGCAGTGTTGAGACCTCGCCCATGTCTCCAAGCTGGGCGAAGCGCATGAGCAGCTCTGGCGCGTCCTGGTTGCTAACACACGGAGCTGGAAGCGCCGCCAACTGCGCAGCAAGCTGCGGCCACTCGCTCTCCCTGCGCTGGTCCAGCAGCCACTGCTCACGCTCGTACATCTTGTCCTGAAGCTGCTCGTACCTCCACCCGCCCATCTCGGCCATGCGGTGCAGCCGGAACTTCTTCATCTGCTGCTCGCGCTGGAGCTCCTTCATCGAGTCTGCGATCGACAGCAGCCCAACGCCCTGACTAACACCGTGCACCTTGACTGGTCTGGCTGGAGCGGACGAGTAGTGCGAGAGCAGCGTGTGGAAGACGTCCTCCTGCGCTGCCTCTCGCTCGCGCACGATGGCCGACATGACGAGCGTGTCCGGGTCCTCGTCCTCCAGCCCGAGCTCGAGCGAGTCCCAGCGGCAGTGCGCGCAGAGGAAGAAGTAGCGCCGCTTGGCCTCGTGGAAGGCCGTGGCGAGCACCGAGGCGCACGTCGGGCAGCTGAAGCAGCGGCTCGAGCGGTTCTGGTACAAACTCGCCTCCTTGGACGGCAGATTCACCAGCAAATGGCCGCAGTAGAAGGACTCGAACTCCTCCAGCGCGCAGCTCGGCCGCCGGCACACGGGCTTCTGGCTCAGGTCGCTGAAGAACAGCGCGCGCACGGGCCCCAGCTGTCCGCACTTGCACGCGTAGCGCACGCTCACGCCGTCATGCTCCAGCGCCATGATGTAGTTGTCGATAGGATCGGAAATGGACTTTCTCCAAAAGGGAAATCGACCAGAATATTTACATTTTTCACCCCTCCTACAACAAGCGAGACTTGTCAAGCCGAAGTGGCGGAGATGGCGGACGGCGGCGGGCGGAGCGCGCGGCTCGCGGCGTTCCTGGGCTCGCCGATCCCCAAGGACCCAGCGCTGGCTGCATACGAGCGCCAGGTAACGGCTTTGACGGGGATTCTAGAGGGGCGGGGCGCTAATTATGATAATTCCCGGTGGAATTGTAAGGTGAGCGCCAGCTTTTCGGACGCCGACATGGAGGAGGAGGCGGACGGAAGCGCGACGTCGAGCGACGACCAGCGGAAGGAGCAGAGCGAAGAAGAAAAGGAAGGACCAGGCGAAGGTGTGGCGATGCTGGGCATGAAGGGCAAAGGATGAGAGTGGCGGTGCTGATGAAGGGGGTCGAGTGCTAGTGATTCCAGTGGAGAAGAAGGAAGAGGAGGAGGAGCAGCGAGTCGTTAAGCGGCAGCGAGTCGATGGCGACGCCGCAGCTATTGCTCCCAAGGTGAGGTCGGGCTAGTGGAAATAGGTAGAGACCAACGGCTTTGTGCTCACGGCTTGGTTTTCTTCGAAATGCAGAATATCCAGGAGCTCCAGCAGGAGCTGGAGGCGCTGCGCATTCAGATGCTGGCGAGCTCCGAGCGCCACCAGCTCGCGATCAAGGAGCGCGACCAAAAGATTAACCAGTTGCGGCGCCAATTGGAATACGCAGTCGCGGAGGAGGAAGGAACGCTGAAAGAGCTGAAAGCAGCTACGAATGAGCATGCAGCTGAGAAACTGGCGCTGCAGAAGCGGGAGGTGGAGCTGGAGGCGCAGCTAGAGCTGGTCGAAGCAAACCTTGAGGAGTGGAAGGAGAAGGCTCTTGACAGCAGTGCCCAATTACGCTCCGTCATGAGGCAGTCAAATATGAAGGTATTCTCGGCAAAGAAAGATGCAAACGGGGCTAATGGTAACTAAATTCTTGTGCACAATCGAGCAGATTCAGTTGCTTCAGGATGAGCTGCGATCTGTCAAGACGGTAGCAAAGTCAAGAGGCTCTGTGGTAAGCTGGTACACAATAGACTCTCGAAGACGCAGCTAACAGATATCCGTTTCTCATCGATGAACTCAAGAGCGAGCCAACTGCCGACGCGAGGATCCGCCTTCTCGAGTCCGAACTCCAACAAAAGACAATGGAGGCAGAACACGCCGAGTCAAGGTTACAGGGTGCGGAGGAGACGATGCAAGATTCCTTGGACGTGCGGGCTCTCAACGCAAAAATCACAGAGCTGGAGTCAAATGAGCGCAAATTGAAGGCGGAGGTACGGAAAGTTTGCCGCCCCAAATTGGTTGGAAGACTCTGTAAAATAATCATGCTGCCAATGATTTACCAGCTTGTTGGATTAATCGAAGCATCACGGACTGCATCGATTCTGCGGGAAAAGCTGCACCAATCTAACTTGAAGCTCAAAGCCAGCGAGGAAAAGAACACTCAGCTGCAGAAACGAGTGGTAAGAATGGTGTTACCTGAATCTCATGTCCACAACCTGACAGGGCGATGCACGTTGACAGGAAACTGCGCTAGTCATTGAGGAGCAAAACAAGCAATTCTTCGAGTACTTTGAGTCAATCGTCAGCGATCCAAAGAGTGCGTCGATCAATTTGCTCTCCAAATCACAAATATTTACTTACATTTTTCTAACCGCGACACACAGGCAATGTTACCCTAGACGAGCTACGTTCTCGACCTGCCGCAGCAGTGACGAAGCTGTATACTGCTCGTCAAAATGCGTTCGAAGTTCTTTTTGAGCAAAAAGGAAATGTTGAGATCCAGCTCCGGCGACTTGAGAAGCACCACGACAAGCTCCAGAGCGATGTTGTCACGTCAGGAAACCAATGTGCAAAACTCGAAGTACAGGTCGCCGAACTGCAGCAAAAGCTGAATGGCGCCTCCTCCGTTGTAGCCCACCTGGGCAAAGTGAATGAAGAGCTAGTGCAGATTTTAGCAACATACGAGAAAGATTCCGAAGACCAAATTGCACCAGCGGAGTCGTCCAAGCGCATCTCACTATTGGAGTCGGCGTTGAAACGGATGGAAGAATTAGTGAAGGAGCTGGATACATCTCAAAAGTCCATGGCGACTCCTGCAGCCGTCAAGAAATTTGAAGCGCGCATTGACAAGCTCGAAAAGGCTCTTAACGATGCCAAGCACGAGAATATGAAGCAAGCGAAGCTCCTCGAGAAGGCGGAAATGGAGGTTGCTGTGTTTGAGAAGCGCCTTGGACGAGGCGAGTTCAACATTGAGACCACCAAGGTTGTGCATCTTGCAGTGAACCCAACGCGCGAGCTGATCCAGAGCCGACAAGCCACTGGAGAGGTGGATTCTCTTCGCAGCGAGATTGAAACGTTGCGAGCCAAGCTGGAAAAGCTGACGGGTGGTTCGGATGAAGCGGTACGTGTGCAGCTCGGCTTGCTAGTTTTTTCGTCTTCACATGTTGGTGACATTGCTGTGCATTGAAATTTCCAGGCACCTAACTCGGTTGCATCTAATCCCAAACTGTTAACGACGACATCATACGAGACGGTCGATGGGCTCAAGCTGCTGAACAAGCGGCTAAAGGAAGTGTTCAGCGACCAGATCCAGCAGTACCGCGAGGCGATCTATCTACTGACGGGGTACAAGGTGGACCTGAAGAAGAGCAACGGCGTCGAGCTGCTCCGCCTGCGCTCCGTGTACGCCGACCACGACAACGACGAGCTGCTGGTCCGCATGGAGCCGAACGGCGCGCTCGACCTGCTGGACACGGATTTCTGCGGCCAGATCAACCAGCGCGTGTTTGCCTACTTGACAACCTGTCGCTCGTTTCCGGCCTTCCTGGCCACGCTGACGCTGCACCTGTTCGAGAAGCAAACCTTCCAGGGGTAGCTAGCTAGCTCCACGCAAGGGTGTGCATGAACGAAAACAAAATGCAATGCTGCAATGTGCTTTTGATCAATCAATTGGCTCCCAGACATCTTCAACTAGGTCATTGCTTCGCTGCCAAACCCTCGCAACACGGTGATGCAGCCATTTGTTACAAGAGCCGGTCAAATGACCGTCACTCTTCGCTGCCCGTCCAATCACTTCGATTCGACGGATAGCATAAAACCACGTTTTTCTACTAAATTTCACATATTTAGCTAACTCGCGGTCTTGAAGTTAGCTCTTCGCCTGGATCCGGAAGGCCGACGGACGACCGCAAGGCTCACTTCTCAAGTCGCCTCCAAGCTCCAAGCTCCAAGCTCCAGCTTAGCGCCTACAGCCACCTTCACCAGCCATGCTGAGCCTCGTGCATCGCCGGTCAGTGCGCGCTGCCTCCTCCTCCGTGGCGCGCCGCCACTTGTCCGCCAGCTCCAAGTTCCCGTTCCTCAAGGAGCTCGGGCTGTCGGACGGCGAGAACCCAGGCGTGTACGCCGGCGAGTGGTTTGGCTCGGGGCCCGTGTTCACGTCCGTGAGCCCCGTGGACGGCCAGGCGATCGGCAGCGTGCGCGGCGGGACTGTCGCCGACTACGAGAAGGCCGTCGGGGCCATGGGCAGCGCCAAGCTCGAGTGGAGCGACGTGCCTGCTCCGATGCGCGGCGAGATCGTGCGCCAGATCGGTGAGGAGTTACGCGCCAAGAAGGAGCCACTGGGAAAGCTCATCTCGCTCGAGATGGGCAAGATCTACGTCGAGGGCCTCGGAGAGGTGCAGGAGGCCATCGACATCTGCGACTTCGCCGTCGGGCTCAGCCGCACGCTTAACGGCTCGATCATCCCGTCTGAGCGCCCAGGACACTTTATGATGGAACGCTACAACCCGCTCAAGGGCCACGTGGGCATCGTCACGGCCTTCAACTTCCCCTGCGCCGTGCTCTTCTGGAACGCCGCGCTCAGCCTCGTGGCGGGCAACACGCAGCTCTGGAAGCCCTCCGAGTCGCTCTCGCTCACGTCCGTCGCCTGCAACAAGATCATCGCCGACGTGCTCGAGCGCAACGGATACCCCGGCGCCATCGCATCGCTTATCTGCGGCAGGTGCGTTGCATTTGAAGCTTCTTGACATTTTCCTCATTGTACGTGATGCTGACAATGTGTTGGTATGATTTTGCAGAGGCAAGGATGTTGGCGAGGCCATGATCCACGACAAGCGCATGGAGCTCGTCTCGTTCACGGGCTCGACTGCCGTCGGTCGCCACGTGAATGAAGTCGTGTCGTCCCGATTCGGCAAGACCATTCTCGAGCTTGGTGGCAACAACGCCATGATTGTTGACAAGGATGCCGACCACGAGATGGCTCTCCGCGCTACGCTTTTCTCGGCTGTTGGCACTGCTGGTCAGCGCTGCACATCGCTGCGCCGGTTGTTCCTGCACGAAGACATCTACGACGACTTCCTGAAGCGCCTCGTGTCGGCATACAAGAACGTCAAAATTGGCGACCCGCTCAAGGAGGGTGTGCTTTGCGGCCCGCTCCACAACAAGCAGGCTGTCAAGAACTACCTTGACGGCATCGAGACCATCAAGCAGCAGGGTGGCAAGGTATGTGGACAAAAGATCCTGTCTGCGGTGTCAGTATGGATGACTAACCTCTTGTATTTATTTAGATTCTGACTGGCGGAAAGAAGCTCGAGGGCGATGGCCACTTCGTTGAGCCAACCATCGTCGCGATTGAGCACGATGTCGCTATCGTTCAGGTTCGAGCTTCTTGCATTCCGCTGATTATGTGCTGTGCACATGCTAACCACGCATTTGATTCCTTTTCCTCGTTGAGCAGAAGGAGATTTTCGCGCCGATCTTGTACGCGATCAAGTTCAAGACACTCGAGGAGGCGATTGAGAAGAACAACGCCGTCCCACAGGGACTGTCGTCTTCACTTTTCACCAAGAACCAGTCGGCAATTTTCAAGTGGACGGGTCCGTTCGGCTCGGACTGCGGCATCGTCAACGTCAACATTGGTCCTAGCGGTGCTGAAATCGGCGGCGCCTTTGGTGGAGAGAAGGAGACGGGCGGTGGCCGCGAGTCGGGTAGCGACGCGTGGAAGCAGTACATGCGCCGCTCGACGTGCACCATCAACTACAGTGACGCGCTTCCGCTTGCCCAGGGTATCGACTTTAGCTAGATTAGATCGCTTCTCTGGCTTAGCTTTAGCTGTATACACCTGCAAACATTTTTTGTATCGTACATTGCAGTTGCTTTTCACCTATGAAAGCTCGAACCCTTCTGCGTTCGTGATCGCAAAGCGAATCTTGTCGACCAAAACCTCATAGCTTTGGTACTCGGGCAACACGAGCTGGTTGAAGCACGTGTGGGTTCGAGGCAGCGCCAGTGGATCCAAGTCAGATTTAGTAATGTTGAGTGGAGGCTCAAAGCCGTCCAGCGGAATCTTGTTGGTGCCCGTCATGAACTTTAGGAAGTGCCCACGTAGCTCGAGCGGGAACTCACGGAGCGCTTGCCATAACCAAAGGACAACTTGTGAATGCTCGTTGTAGCCACCTTGGAATACCGTATTGGCACGGAGCTCTTCGACTTCGATGGTCGGTTTGCCGTTGACGAGCATTCGCAATTCGTCCATGGCGAAGCACTGCAGTCTTTCAATTGGAATAAGTGTGCCAATTCCCTGGAAAATGGCGTCGAGTTGAGGTCGAATACCAAAGTCCAAGCGCCATTTCACCACTAGGTCAACATACTCATGCTTGTTTGTGTCGGTGACGGGGATATCTCTTCCATTCTCCTTTAGGTCTATGATCATGGAGGACGGACGCTGGCCTGAACCTCGTTGGACTTCAACCTCCACGCTGAAAGTCTCGTCGATTACATCCAAGACGCTGTTATCAAGCATCCACTGGAGCGACTTGTGGAACTGGGCATCAATCTTGTGAAGGTCCTCCATAGTCGGCACTATGCGCAATAAATGCTTGTAAAACACTTCATATACCGGCAAGTCAAGTGTCTGGCGATCGAAGATTGCCTTGGCGATGAATTTTCCGACAAATCGGTACAGTTGCAAGCGTTTAGGATCGTAAGCTGACGCCGGATCAATCTCGAACCATCCTTGATCACACAATTTGAAGATACCATGCTTTTTCTCGGTTGCTAGATGGGATACCTGAAGGAACCAATCTTTTGTCAAGCCGCCCGAATCGATGCCGGGCTCGTTCACAAAGGTGATCTTGGGTTTGGCAACAAGTTCCTTTTTTCCAAGCCGCTCAAAGGCACTAACGGTGTTCTCAAACATGCTTTCTCGCTGAAGTTCCAGGGGCATAGTAGCTCCAAAGCTGTTCGATCCAGACGATGATGTCGACGATGCCCCATTCTTCTCCATCCCTTTTCTGAGTTCACGGTGGAAATGGAAGCGTTTGCGGCGAAACACCATATCTGGTGTTTGGTCAACATCCTTCACCCCTATTTTTTCACGCGCTTCAGCAACCTCCCGTGGCTCTGTGGTGACACGCTGACTTGTGTACTTGTTGAAGAAAAACACTTTTTCCGTGACTGGATCCCAGCACTGCACCCATCTATCGCTGTAGGAGATTGCAGTCTCGTCCGACGATGGAAGCTCGACAATCTCAGGCTTCCCATGAGCCAAGGTTTTGATCGCTCGGCTCTCCACAAAAGGAGTCGATCCTATGACATTTGAAGCTTGCAGCCGGAAAATGTAAGCTGTTCGAGGATTTAGGCCGGTAACCACAAATCCCGTTCCTGTGCCCTCGTAGATTTGCCGGAAGCTACCTGATCCTGCATTTTGCTCGCGCACTTCCAGAAAGTATACAACAGGCGGCGCTCCGTTGTTATCAACTGGAGCCCAAAACATGCTCACATACGTGTTGACAACTGCGCCTGCTATTGGTGGCTGTGGGGTGGATGGGATTCCTGGGAGTGTCCACAAGATATCACTGGGCTCGCTGTATTCGCCACAACCGATAGGATTGTGAGCCCGAACTCGAAATTCGTAGCTGGTGTGGCATTTCAGGTTGTCAAGAGCCACATTTTTCACGACGTTGGATGTTGCGAGCGCTGACCACGGGCTGTTAGGGCTGTCGGCTCTGCGGTACTGGAGCTCGTAGCGATCAACGGTTGAATCCGACGCGCGTTTCCACTTTATCAGCAGCGAAGTTTGAGTTGCCTCGACTAATGACGGCGGTTTCAGTGCTGGCGGGGGTGCTTTCGTGTTGGCAAGCGATACGATGGACGCTGCGGTGATCGTATAGCTTTGTGCGGATGATGGAGAACCTGGCTGACTACCCCCGTTGCTGTGTCCACCCGCCTCCGAGACGAACACGTTGCCTTCTGCGTCAACCGCAACTCCGACTGGGTACTTTAGAGGAGTATCTGTCGACGCTCCTCGGCGCTTAATTGCCTCTTCGTCGACCGTGATCCACAGATACGCCTGCCCTGCTTTCGGCGTGTCACGCGGATACGTTTGCGTCTGCACCTTGACGGGAGCGTACGGGAAGAGGTTCTCGACCACGTGAGCCACCGCCGCCTTCTGCTTCTCTGCGTTTTCGGCGTCTCTATCAAGCACTTCGTCATGAGCTCGCGATGATTGGCACAACACCGCAAATGCATCACCTCCTGGCCTGCTCCTCCTCGACCGCGTCGAGCTCCTCGTCGGTCATCGCCACCGCCACCGGCCTCGACCTCTTCCCCCTCTTGAATACGCTCTTCGTCACCACCACACTGCCACTCTCGTCGCCATCTCCGCCACTCGCAGCCTTGCGCAGCGCGCCGCCCATGATGGCTACACTGCCAAATGGCAAAAATAGCAACATGGCTACATAGTACCCTCACAACCATATGTTCCACGTCGCAGCTGCTTCGACCGAACCTTCCTGCGCTTTGTATGCTTATACAGTCCTCAAGTTCTCCGATGATTCGGCACGCTCCCCGCGCCCCCATTGGCCAAAACAAAGCCACTATTTCGCCCATATGATGATTCGACAAAATAGGATTATAAAATCAAGCGATGGGACAGAGAGTGAGCCTTATCACGAGTGAATTACGAACAAAATTCACTCGATTTGCTCTGGTACTCACATCTTATCAAAAGCTCCCCGCCCATATCTCTTCATCCCGGGGGTTCATGATGAGCATTGCCACCTAGCAATGCCACTCCAATTCCTCACTTCACAAGTGACCAAGTCAAGCTCAAGCCCCAAGCTCAAGCCCAAGTCCAAAGCCCAACTACTACGCCAGTATGAGCTGCTGCCCCGTGACCGCCGAGCCCGCTCGCGACCCCGCTGCCAGCATCGGCGCCATCAAGAAGGTCGGCGCCACGACCGTGTACGTGACGGGTCCCGCGAGCTCCAAGGCCGGCATCCTGGCCTTTCCCGACATCTACGGGCTCGACAGCGGGCGCTCCAAGGCGGACGCCGACTCGCTGGGCAAGCTCGGCTACCACGTCGTGCTGGTGGACCTCACGGACGGCGACTACCTGACTAGCACGGACACGCTCGTCGACTGGTTCAAGAAGTACTCGTTCGCCGACCAGTTCTCCAAGCGCATCGGCGACGCCGTGCAGTACCTCAAGGCCGAGGTCGGCGTCGAGCGCATCGGCAGCTACGGCTACTGCTGGGGCTCCTGGGTCGGCGCCACGCTCACGACGCAGGCCGACCCGGTCGTGGCTGGCCACGTGTCGTTCCACCCGACGTGGATCGTCGAGAACATCCTCAAGGGCGACGGTGCCGTCGACAAGCTCGCCGAGGCCGTCAAGGTCCCGCAGCTGCTGCTTGCCGCTGGTGACGACCCAGACTTCGTCAAGCCCGACGGATCCGTGCACAAGATCCTGGCTGCGCGTGCTGATATTGGCGCCCAGAGCGACGTGCTGCTCTTCGCCGACCAGAACCACGGATGGGTCCACCGCGGCGACATGAGCAACGACGCCACCAAGCAGGCCGTCATGAAGGCCTGGCACGCCGCCGTCAAGTTCCTGCAGACGCTCGTGCCGGTGTAAGGGCGTTCGAGCCAGCACGAAAGCCTTCATCTCCAAGCGTGTAGTAGATTGTAGTGAGCCATGATGTGTGTGTGTGCAAGTGCAAGGAACACCGCTGGAAGGATGCAATGAGGATGCTTGTCAAAAACGTCCATCTCCCTCTGATTGGCTAATACCCTGGATAAAGTTTAGTTAGCTTCAATATTAGCTATCATTGCAATCTCTGGCCTTAAAAGGTCCCTAACACTTCCTGAGCATCCGTCGATCAGCAAGCGCTCCTCCCCCCATGCTGTCGGCCGCTGCTCGCTCCGCTACGCGCCTCGCCCGACCGCAGCGTGCCCATGCTGCTCGGCTACAGCTCGCGAGCCTATCGGTGGCCTCAAATCGCGAGTTTCGCGACTTTCAGAGCTCTTCTGGAGCCAAAAACGCAGCAAAACTAGCGGGGGTCGGCGCTGTTGCTGCTGCTTTTACTGCTGCTATTGCTGCTACTGCGGCTACGGCGCTGGCTGAAGGCCACGAGGGCGACGACCATGACCACATGTTCGTCAACTGGTCGGCGACCCACGAGTGCCGCCCGAGCGAGTTCTACACGCCCGAGAGCGTCGAGGAAGTTGAAAAGCTGCTGCGCAAGTTCCACGACAAGAAGCGGAAGCTGCGGTGCATGGGCGCGGGCGTCTCGCCCAACGGGCTCGGGTTCTCTGGCCCCACTGGAGACCGCAATGAGGCGCTCATGTCGCTCGCACTCTTTGACAAGATTCTCCATGTCGACCACGACAAGCAGCAAGTGACCGTCGAGACTGGCAAGATTGTGGGCGACCTGCTCGCGGAGCTGCGGGAGCATGGCCTGACCATGCAGAATGTCGCCTCGATCCGCGAGCAGCAGCTTGCCGGCATATGCCAGGCAGGCTGTCACGGCACAGGCGCCAAGATCCCTCCGATCGACGACCAAATCGTCGAGATGGAGATCGTCACGCCGGCAAAGGGCAAGATGGTGCTGAGCAAAACGCAAAACCCGGAACTCTTTGCGCTGGCCAAGTGCGGTATCGGAGCGTTGGGAGTTGTCACCAAGCTGACTATCCAATGCGTGCCAACCTACCGACTCGCCGAGAAGACTTTTGTTTCGACGATGGACGAAGTTCGCCTAAACCACTCGCGATGGCTGCAAGAGTTCCAGCACCTGCGGTACATGTGGATTCCATACACAGATGCAGTTGTGGTAGTGCAATGCCGGAAGCTCGAAGATGACGAAGATGGCGACAACACACAGCGGTTCCCGCCCGTCAAATACGAAAATGACGAGCGCTTGAAAGCCCCGCGCGACCTGTATCTCGAGTTGATCAACGGAAAACCTGCGCCTGACTTCCTTGACTGGAGCTTTACTAAGCTCCGCGACAAGCTGATTGAGCTGAACCCTCTTGACAAGAGCCACGTGATCCGTGTGAACGAAGCTGAAAAAGAATTCTGGAAGAGGAGCGAAGGCTTCCGGGTCGCTCTGTCTGATGACATCATTGGTTTTGATTGTGGCGGCCAGCAGCTCGTTCAAGAGGTGGCATTTCCCACGCACGGAACTCTCGAGCTGGATTTTATCAAGCAGCTTCTTCACAGGATCAATGCCGACGACATTCCTGCCCACTCGCCAATTGAGCAGCGCTGGACCTCTCGAAGCAAGTCGCTGATGAGCCCCGCGGCTTCAAACAATGCTGACCAGCTCTTCTGCTGGGTCGGCATCATCATGTATTTACCGTCGGCTGACGACAGCGTCAATCGAGCCATCACGGACAAGTTTCACAGCTACTACGCATCGTACCGTGATTTTATGGTTACGTTCGGGGCTGTAGAACACTGGGCTAAGATCGAGTGGTCCGACGATGAGACGGAGAGGAAGGTGATGCGCGACCGACTCAGGAAGCGGTACCCGCTTGATCGGTTCAAGCAAGCTCGCGATGAGGTGGACCCGCATCACATTTTGTCAAACCACATTGTGGACGAAATGTGTGCTTAGAGATTCGACAATAACCGAGCAAAGCACTAGATAGATGCCGCCCACTAGTTTTGGAAACTGTGCTTTCGAACGTTAAATGTGACTGCCTTGCGTTGTATACAAAACAAGGCTCAGCCTGCACGACTGTTATTGACCGCGAGGTATTGGAAAACTGACCTAAGAAATCCGTCCGAACGCACAATTGCAAGCCAACCCGCAATAAATGCACGGACAAAGTGTTGTTCGTCTTCAGGAAGGGACTTGAAGGCAGCTAGACTGTGAAGCGTCCGGAGCATCGACATCTCCAGCATCGAGCAAACTGGTGTAGCCAACGTCTCGTCATCTAACTTGAGCTTGTGAAGGGAATATCCGATATAGCATTGGTATTGAAAGCACAAAAGCAGCAACAAATGCGATCCGGATGATGCTGCAACCGCTGAATCACACGCTCCAAGCACGCCACGAAGAAAATCGAGGAGCATCTCGCGCGATTGCTTTTCCTTGTCGAGTGCTGCCAAGGTCCAGCACTTTAGTAAATATCGGGCTTCCGCGTGGGGCGATATCGAAAAGCAGTTTCTTGACCGGGAGGCAGGCTCACATGCACCTGCGTTGCTCCCTCCAAGCTGCTGAACACTGACAGCAGACAGCACGTAAGCGCCTCGCATAGCAATATCTACTGGTTCATATTTCATCAAAAACGGTAGTACTTGTTTGCATAGCGCGGCAAACAACTTTTCTCCGCAATTCAGCAGCACCAATGTTGCAGCAGAAATGACGACATTGGCGCCAGAGACTGTTCTGTCCGAATCGGAAAACTCTTCGGCAGCAGTATTGTCCAGCCTACTCCACAGCTCTGATACTGTTGTTACTGCTGAGTTTGTTTGTGGCTTAGAGAGCATCTGCAATGACCAAAATATTTCCCAGAGCAACTTTTCGGACTTGAATCTCCCCAAAGTCGACGAACGGTCTGTTTCGTCAACGCTGGTGTCAAGTCTTGATGAAGCCAGAGCACCTGCTACCGATAAAAGGGTCTCGAATGCAACATCAATCTCAACTTGCTCACAAATGGTTGATACAGCGCCTCTGATTTCCGAAACATCACCTTCTGCGAACCATAGCGCAAGCAAATCCTTCACTAGTAGCAGCACAACTTCACGTTGGTGGACACTCCCTAATGTACTGTCTTTGAGTTTGCTCACGTCAGCATAGCTGTTTACAGCAAATTTAAATATTTTTGGTGCAGATTGCTTGATGCTAGCAATTTGGGTTGGGTTGCCTGTCACCAATTGCTCAACGAGGCGATGAACCATTGAGAGTATACGGATAGCAGATGTAGTGCTCGCGATAGACGAAGTTGGGACCGACGAAATCCGAGTTAGAATTGGAATAAACACATCTTCAAGAACCTCATCGATTGACAACAGCAAATCTTCGCATGAATGCGCGGTCAGCAACCAGATGAAGGATACAATGTTCGAGCTTTGAGGTTCAAACAGTTCTGTATGAGACGCAATATCATCGATTTCCTGCTGAAATGTCCGGATGATCATAGGAATATCAGAAGACTCGCCCTCCCACTCTATCAAAAGCGGGGAGCATCGCAAGATGTCGACATAGAATACGTGGTGACGATCGGATTCTCGTGCTCGCTGTACCACCAAGCGAATAAGTTTGTCAGGTGTGAAAGCTGATAGTACTAAAAGTGTTTTCTTGTGAGTTTCACATTTTGATTTGTCGTCAGTAAGCGAGTTGATAATCCGCTGGATTTGCCTTTCAAAGGTGGTGGCCATGTGAGAGTCATACGGCAGAAAGCACACCTTTGATTCAAGCTGGTGAACCAGCAAGTACGTGATTTTCACGCGCAACGCTTCGAGATTGTTTTCTTGAAACAATTCATCGCGTGCTGATGCAGCGAGATCGAAGGTACCGTCAATGGGTGCATCCTCTATTTCATACTCAAGCAGGCACTGCACTGCAGTTTGCTTCAACTTGCTCGCAATCTTCTCTCGAGGCTTCAATGCTTGACTAGAATATTTGCCCCCTGCGATGTATTCCTCGAGCTTTGCATCACTGCACACAAGTTCTAGTGCAAAGCAATCGTCGCGACTAACGGTCTCGCCTTCGTCAACACAGCAAGATGTTTCATCTGAATGTTGCTTGAGACTGTATGCTTGGAGCCACTTGGTCAAGGTGGAAACAGTCTCCCAAAGCGCACCTGCCGTTATCGCTGTTTCCTGAAAACCTTGGTCTTCGCGACCGCTACTTTGCAGAAACATCTTCAGCTCTCGGTCTTGCTGTTGGGTAATGCGATCTGCTGCCTCGCTTATTGCCCGGGCATCCTTGGTCGACTTGAAACCAGCATCCATCTCAAACGGAATCGCCTCGAACACTTTCCACGCTTGATCATCATCGCCGCGAATATTCTCTGCAGCAAACCCACTCGACAAGCACCCGGCAACCGCTCTATACTCTTCGAGAGCTCCATCAAGCTTTCCCTGGCGAAGATCGCGCCGCGGGTCAGCGGCAAACGCAGTGAGCACCGCCACCTCGACCAGTGCGCCCCACGTGATTGCCATCTCTTGAACATCTCCACTCGTTAACTCACTCGTTCCAGATAATACAGCTTCTGAAAGCCGCGTCAAGCCAGCGAGCACATCCTCAGCGTTCAACTGCAGAAAGTGCCCGCGCATTTGGCTCTCGAGTCCTCCGGCCGCGACAGCTCGCAGGAAGCGCACGGACCGCTCGCTGCTGCCGCTCGCTTCCCACTGATGCAGCAAAGTGGCGAAGAGCTCTGCGCGGGGCGCGTACTGTAGACGCAGCCGCAGAGCCTGCAGGGAAGCGAAGGCCGACAGCATATCATCATCGTCATCCATCTTCGCAGTGCCAAATGACAGCCAAGGAATCTGACCCCGCTCAGACCCAGATCTGATGCAAGTTGACTCGGTTGCAGTCGCGAAGCATCAATCGTGTATCCATTCTGGGGCTGGTGTACTATTAGACGCGGAGTTCGGGGTCTTCCAGCTCTGCTGTTTTCTCCTCCTCGTCTGGTTCGGTGACGGTCGCGGAGCTGTGCACGTCGGCCGAGGCCTCCATCGCGATGGCGAGCCGCATCTTCTTGAGGTAGCGCTGCCGCAGCATGCCGACGTACGCCTGCGTGACCTCGTGCTGCGCGAGGTCGGCGTCGAGTCGGAAGAGTGCCAGCGCATTCTGCTCCTCCAGCAGCTCGTTCCTCCGCCGGAGCTCCTCGACGATGGCTCCCGTGAGCCCCGAGAGGTGCTCGAGCGGCTCCTGCGGCAGCTCGTCTAGGAACGCAGTAGCCCGCCGCTTGTGTAACGAAGGAGCCTCGCGGAAGGCGTCGGCCGAGATCGCGTCCTCCATTCTCGTCGAGCGGTCGTGGCCGAGGAACTCAGCACTCGGATGAGCAGCCGCGGAACTCATAGCAGCAGCAGCACTGGAGCTTAAAGCAGCAGCACTGGAAGCTATAGCAGCGCTGGGGCTGGAATGGACAGCTACACCCATGTTGCTGGCGAGGTTGCTGACCCATTTGGGCGAGAAGCGCAGCAGCCGCCAGCAGGGCTCGAACAGGAACCTGGCCGCGCGCTCCTTCTCGAACAGCGCCTTGGCCTCGTCAAATAGCAGCGGGGCCTCGCCCTCGCCGTCCAGCACATCCGCGCCACCGGTGGTACCATCACTCCGGAAGCCGTGCGCCTCCAGTACCTGCGCGTGCACGACCGCGAACCGCTGCACGTCGCGGTTGATGCGCGTCCAGCGGATCTTGAGCCCATTCAGCGGCCGATCTACCGGCGCGGGCGCCGCGTCTCCGTGGAAAATCCGGTGCACCTGCGCCCAGAACGTCGCCGCGCGCGCCTCACCCGGAGGTGTCGCCTGAGCCGGGGGCTCGGCGCTCGCCTGCAGCCACGCGCGGCACAGCGCCTGGTCCTCGGCCGCCGTCCAGTTCGTCTTCTTGCCCATGATGAATGGACTTTCCCGCGGTAATTGTGATTTTTTGAAAATATTGGGGATGGATACAGCATAAATCGCTCGTTGAAGATTTAAACGAGGGACTTATGATGGCTTTGGTGGGTTAGTGGGCATTGTTTGACCGACGAACGTCATGGACAAGCGCGCGCTAGTGGCGGCGGCACTGGCGCTGGCGGTGGCGCCGCTGGCCTACTACCGCTGGCAGCGATCCGTGTGCGTGTTCTGTAGTATGTACGAGCTCCAAAGGCAGACTGACAAGCCTTGTGGTACAACATCATCAGCGAGGAAGAGGAGCGGCAAAAAGCCTTGAGACTGCTGCGCAAGGTCGAGCTGATCGTGGGCGAGGTGGCCGTGCGCCTCATGCACCTGGAGAACCAGGTCGAGGACTTTGTTATTTCCAAGGAGCGCGGCGAGGACGCAGATGCCCAGGCCGCAGACTCGACGCTCAACTCCTGTGCGTTGATGACATTGACAAAGTATCTGCTGACTTGGAGAGCGTCTCCATGTTGGAGGCTTTCTGAGCGGTGTCGTTGGCGGTCTTCTTGACTAAACTTGAGTTGTTGGCTCTCCACACACAGACTACCACTTCGACTCGCAGGGCAACAAGCTCAAGACCAAGTGGGACTCGTACGACGTCGACGCCGAGCTGGAGAAGCTGGACGAGAAGGACGGGAGCGAGTCGGCGCCAGTCGTTGCCGCACCTGCTGCCAAACTCCGGCCGGCCATGAGCAAGATGAAGCTGCTGTCCGCCGCGGGCGGCATCGAGCACGAGTTCGAGGCCGTGCTCGAGTTCCTCGACGACGTGCGCGGAGACGAGCACGTCAAGCAGCTGCGCAAGGCCATCGCCTCCAAGATCTCCAACGAGCAGTTCGCCCGCATCGACCAGCTGCGCGCCACGCTCGGCGTCTACGAGTAAAAAGTCTTGCACAGCGGCATGAAGAGCGTTTCAAGGCAAATTAGTTAGCAAACACAGCCTCATGTGCACTTCCCACAACGACAAGTTCACATCCAACAGCGTCAATTCAGGCAACGAATGTTTCCACGCAATGTCGTGCTCCTCATCCTGAACTCCAACTTCCACACGAAAAATGAAACCTCATCGCTGCCAACTTTCCATCGCTTTCATTCCTTCACACACAGTCTCATGTGCACTTCCCCACAACGACAAGTTCACATCCAACAACGTCAAGACAGGCAACAAAAGCTTCAACTCAATGTCGTGCTCCTCCTGCTCCTCCTGCTCCTCATGCTGATCCCCACCTTTTTCCACACGCAAAATCATCATCACCTCCATTCCAGCACCATTAACACACGAAATTGCTATAAGGCCATGTTTTTCTGGTTGACCGTTCACAGTCAATAGATAGCGTTTATCGAGCCACCATGGCGGGGAGCTCGAGCCGCAGCCGTAGCCGCCCGCGGCGCCGCTCGCGCTCGCGCTCCCGCTCGCCCGTGGCCCGCCGCGCGTCGCGAAGACGCAGTGCCAGTCGCTCCCGCTCCGCCGCTCGCGGTTCTCGCTACGGACCGTCAGGCGGTCGCTCTTCGCCTCAAGCTCCGCGTACTTTCCGGGGCCGCGAGTCGTCTCCATTTGCGACTCGCGGGCGCTTCCACGGGACGAACGACGAGGCCGACGGGTTCTTCGAGTCGCGCAAGCGCGAGCGCGAGTCCCGGCGGCTCAACATCTGGCGCGAGTTTCCCAGTCCGCCGCCCATGAAGCGAGAGAAGAAGCAGCTAAAGGCGCCGGAAACGCCCGAGCGGTCGGAGCGCAGCTCCTCCGGGTCTGGAAGCGAGGACAGCAGCCAAGATTCCTCGAGTGAAAGCGACGACTCGCGACGGAGGTCGCGACACAGGAAGAAGGCGGCGTCGACCTCTAGACGCCGGTCGTCCAGCAGGAAAGAGAAGAAGAAGAGCAAGAAGAAGACAAAGTCCAAGGCCAAGTCCAAGTCCAGCAAGAAGAGCTCGCGCGAGAGCGAGCGGAAGAGGCGACGTAGGTCTCCGAGCCCCAGCGAGAGCGAGAGCAGTGGATCTAGTGATGCCAGCGACTCGGACGATTCGCGAGCGTCCCGGTCGAGGGACCGCGCGGTGTCCAAGCGGAATGACTCGATCGATGACTACGAAGACCGCGTCGAGGCCGAGAAGTTCAAAGAAGCGGTGCAAGGCTCCCGGAACGACGGCGACGACGACGAAGACATTGGCCCCAAGCCGCTGCCCCAGTCCGAAGACGCTGCCAACTCGTCGCTCCACTACGGAAAAGCGCTGCTGCCCGGTGAGGGCGCGGCCATCGCGCAGTATGTGCAGAAGAACATGCGTATCCCTCGCCGAGGCGAAGTCGGCTGGAACGGACAGGAGATCGAGGGCCTCGAGACCCTCGGGTACGTTATGAGCGGCAGCCGCCACAAGCGCATGAACGCCGTGCGTATCCGCAAAGAAAACCAGGTGTACACCGCCGAAGAGAAGCGGGCGCTGGCGCTCATCAACTTTGAGGAGAAGCAGCAGCGCGAGAACCAGATCATGAACGACTTCAAGGAGATGCTGACAGAGCGTCTGACCAAGAAGCACGGCTCGCGACTCGTGGAGGACATGGAGCACGCCAACAAGCCCACCGAGTAAGTCCGGCAAGCACCACAAAGCCCACATGCCTACGAGTCCGGGACCGCATATCAGCGACTAAATACCAGCAGATCATCTCACCTCGTTGACCGTGATGAACACAACTCGGTTGAGTGTAGCAACTTGCTGCCCATGTCTTTGCAGTCGCGGATCAACGCTTCACGATTTGAAAATCTCTGCACACTCGTTAGGCCAATCAGAAGCCGTTATTAGATTCCATTTGACCAATCAAAGCCCTTTATTTCCGTGATGCACGTCAAGCATTGCGCATCGAGCAGCTCATTTTCCAAGTTACCGCGCTCTGCCGACATGAGCCGCACGATCCCCGAGTTCCTCCGCGTCGGCGTCATTGGCGGCGGCGCTGCTGGCATCAGTAAGCGCTTTGTATTATGATTTACTCTCATTTTGTCCTCGTTATGGCTAATAGAGTATTTGCAGTCGCCACCAAGTGTCTGCGCGAGGTTGGCCATGAGGTCGTCGTGTTTGAAAAGGCCGCGCAAGTTGGCGGCGTGTGGAAGTACGACGAGAATCCCGATGCGCAGTCGTCGGTGCTGTACAAGGTGATGTCCCGATATGAAAAAAAAAACTTTGTGATAACGCAAGTCTGACAATTTGTCCATCTCGTAGTCGCTCCACACGAACCTGCCGACTGCCATCATGCAGGTCCGCGGCGTGAGCTTTTCCGAGGGCATCCCGAGCTTCCCGTCGCACACCGACGTGCTCGAGTACCTTCAAAAGTACTCGAGCGTGTTTGGCGTCGACCCGTTCGTTCGCCTCAACTCGGTGGTTACCAAGACGGAGAAGGTTGACGGCAAGTGGCGCGTTAGCGTGTCGTCCAAGGACAAGGGCGACTACGAGGAAGACTTCGATCGCCTCCTGGTCTGCAACGGACACTTTTCCAAGCCGCAGTACGCTGAAATCAAGGGCATCGAGAATTTCCCTGGTCATGTCAGCCACTCACGCACCTACCGCACGCCCAACCAATATGTTGGCAAGGTGGGTATTTGATCCGCGATTTCTTTCAAACACGGATTCAAGCTAAAAGCCCGATGATTTATACATGTAGCGCGTTGTCGTGATCGGCCGTGGTCCTTCTGGGCAAGACATCTCACTCGAGCTCACGGCGAATGGTGCCAAGGAAGTCTACGTCGCGACGCTCGACTTTGACCCCAGCGCCAAGCAAGATGCGCGTGACCACCGCACCTTGAAGCCAGCAATTGACCATATTGCAAACGACGGTGCTGTCGTGTTCATGGATGGTTCATCGATTCATGCTCCGGATGAGATCATGCACTGTACGGGTTACTTGTACACCGTCAGCGGCTTTGTTCATAGCGACGTACTCTTCCCCAACGGGTCCAAAAGCGCAAAGGAAGCTGCTGAGCTGAACAATGTCGGAGACAACGAGCTGAGTGAGCTGCAGCGCCACGCTGGCCGCCAAGAGCTCGTCGCTCCGCTGCACAAGCACTTCTTTGCCATCGAAGATCCATCGGTCGGGTTTGTTGGACTGCCATTTAGCAACCTACCGTTCTGGTGCTTCGAACTCCAAGCTCGGTGGGCTGCACGCGTGTTTTCCGGCGAGGTGGCGCTGCCACCAAAGGAAGCTATGTACGCCGAGTTCTTTGATCTCGTCCGCGAGCTCAATGGATCCTTCAAATACCTCCACAAGCTTGGAGCCAAGCAGCAGGAGTATTTCACGTAAGTATGCGTTACTTCGAGTTGATTTCACCCATGTCTGACTCAACTTTCGCTGCAGGGAACTGGCTGCATTGTCCGAGACGCGAGTTGACAACTTTGTCCACGAGATCTACGCAGACGCGGGGTTCTTGCGATCCAACTATCCGTACGACTACCGTTCGGCCGAATACAAGCGCGATTCCAGCTCGGAAAAATGGATTCGTCGCGTGACGCCCCCGACTGAGCCCTCCGAGCTTGTGGAAGGATTTTCAGCGGATTAGTTCCAGTATTAGCATGATAAAGTGCTGCTGAATTCAACTCTAGCGAGCAACGTCTCTTCCACGAGTCCTCTTTGTTTGATTCCGAGAAGTCTAATACGTGCGCTCACTCGACCGTGGTAGTGAAGTTTGCTAAAGGCCCTACCCGACCGTCAGTTCCCCAGTCAGCGACACCTGCGACGGAGACAAAGTAAGTTGTGTTGGAATGAAGGGTGTCGACAAGAGTTGAATTGTCGAGTCCTCGATACACCTCAACTGTGTTGAGGCGCAGCGAGTAGCCGTCCACCGCGTCTAATTGCTCCCACTCGATATGTGCACTCGTGCTCGTCACATTTCTTACATAAGGCCCATTCCGAGGAACAGCAATCGTGAGGTATGTCGCTAAATCATGACAAGAAAAAACTAAGCCAGCGAGCGATACAGACATCCAAACAAAGCAAAGTGATTAACGAACGAATAGTCTCGAGGTATGAACTCCAACCCCAGGCTGCGTATCCTTGGACAAACAAGCCGAACGCAACCGACTGTACCACCGCAGCTACTGGAGTCGGAAAGCGCGTGATCGGGACTATAAACGCGCCAATCATGGTGTGGTGAAAATGAAAATCTGTCGAAGGAAAAAGCGCCCATGACAGAAGCACGGCAACAATCACGACCAGATAAATCACCAGTATTCGACGCCATTTTGATTGCTTGTAGAGGCTTCGAAGAAGATAGCCGAGGCATACCAGGGCAGCTAAGCCAACAATGCCGTAGAAAACGAAGGTTCCTGCGTTGGAATTAGACTCTTCGTATCCCCCAAGATCAACATTTAGCCAGGGAACATATGCAATCATGTTGAGATGCAGCAGCACGTGGTATGGCAGCACGTAGCAGGCACCCCAAAGCATAAAGCGGCGGCGCATTGACATTGTACGCCAATACAAAAAGGTATGCGCTGTCGACCATCGGTAGAGCAGTGAGGTAGCTGCTAGTAGGATAAAAACTTCACCAAACGAGCGCAGCGTGATGCTAGTATAATCGACATTGCGTGGTTGACCAACTATTCGGACGTAAAAGAATCCCCAAGCAATCAATATGTGGAAGGCGAACGATGGTGGCAGCCTCGGGAATAATGCATACCCAGCTTGTGCAACAAAACCGACCGAAAGAATGACCCACGACAAATCGGAGCAGAAAACACTGGATGCTGCTTGGAATTCAATCGTTTTGGGGAACCATGAGAGGAACTCCTTCGTGGACACACCGTTTGCACTGGAAGCCACAAACGAATCAGCAGAGCCTGTAGTACAACAACCTATGAGTGCGAGTACTACGTTTTTTGTGTAAATCTGCAGCGAGTTACCTGCAAATCGGTAGAGAGCACAACCACCATTTTGTCCAATAACTCCAGCGTGTATGGCTGCTCTGCAGATGCGCGAGTCAGCACTAACAGAACAGCATTGTTAGTGTTAACTGCCTTTGTCCAGAATGTACCCATTCTCACCGGTACGGGCCAGATCCGTAGACGGCTAGCGAGGAAGATTGGTCTAGGACAGAGGCGGATTAGTCTACATTTACAAGCTTTCATTATTCAGTAAGTGATGGCTTACCGAGTGAACAGCGGCTGGGGCACCGAAATGCAGACCAGTCGGTCTCAAATGGGCGGCAATCAACTCCCCAGAGTCCGCACGAGGTTCCATATCCCCACGATCTACAACTAAGAAACTCAGGCTGCGTAACTTTGATCTCGCCACTAGTCTCAATTTGTGCCGCAAAGAAGCTCAGGTACAAAAGCAGAATCACGACCGAAAGACTCGCAGCCGAGTAGACTGCAACAGCGAGTAGCTCCCGATTCACGTATCGGCATTTCTTGTAACTCGCTGAAACGTTACTGGGGCGTACCGCGCTGTTTGATCCTCGATACACGGTTCTTGAAGGGCTGCTGCCCGGTGGTGAGCTCGCAAGAGAGGAACATGAATGTGGCCCCAAATAAGTTTGGCTCGGTGACGACATTGCTTCTCGAGCGTGCTCGACAGGATGACAAGCCAGATATCAAAGCATTTTGCCACGGCTCGAGACTTGCAGACCATCGAGGTCTGATGAAATGGATCCGCACGAGATCGCAGTTTATTTCTGACAACACGGAACTCCCACGTAAATTTGCCTTTGATTATTGTCGATACCAGGCGAAACATTGACTACTACTCGATGCCGGCTCCTCAGCTCAGCGACGTCTCTAACACCGACTGGGTCGCTTCCGCTGCCTCGCGGACATCACGGTCAGACTCACTCTCTGCTTGCCCGAGCTGACGCACGATCTCTAGCGCGCTATTTGTGGTGTTCGGGTCGTTCAGTAGTGGGACGATGAGCGCTAGCGTGCGCAGCGAACGGAAGCGGAGGTTGGGCGTCTTGGATGTGCACTCCTCGACCACCACTTCCACAATCTCACGGAGTTTGTCCAGTCGCTTCAGATCGTTTGCAAGCAACTCAATCGCCGCGAGGCCAGTCACACGATAGTTGAAGCGTGCCTGGAAGCAAGAAGTAACGCGTGGTACACACTTCTCCGCAAGCCATTCGCTGCCCAATGACCTCGCGAGAACTGGGAGTTTTTGACAAGCGACAGTGCGCACCTCATTCACCGTGTCACCAAGCATGTCAAGGCAAGCATCAGCGAACTCTGTCGGCATGGCTGCTCCGTCATCACGCTCAGCCCACGCAGCTACACAGTCGACAAATTTGACGCGAACGCGCCATTGAGCAGACGTTTGTAGCGACTTGATACACGGGAAAATCATTGTCGTGACAGCTTCCGCGCCGCTATCGCAGTAGCGTGCCATTTCCTCGAGCAGCGAAGCACGCACCATCGCATCCTGGCTGTCATCGAGGAACTGTGTGAAGATTGGAACCAGCTCATCGTAGTGGTGGGAGCCGATAAACATGAGGGACTTGCCGACAGACTTCGCCAATGACAGGCGGACAGCTGCTGCGACGTCCGTTGATAAGCCGTATGTAGCAGGCAACACGGATCGAACGATCTTGATCTGCGCCTTGAGTACTGCTCCATCCTTGCTCTGTGCAAGCGATGCTCCGACTGAGCTCTCAGCTGCACCGCTAGTATTACTACTACTTGTCGAATCAGACTCTTGCGGCTGCATTGATTCGTCTGAGTTGGCCTTCGGCTTTGGAGTCTGGTGAGCAGCAATGTCGACCAACGCTTCACCCAGCAAAAAGGCACCTTCCGCACAAGCGCGACGCACCTCAACCGTAGGATCGCGAACCATCGCAACAAAGTGATCGACGATAATGTCCGAATATTCGGCACCAAATTCACGACAGAACGCAGGCAGTGTGCGTGCAGTTTCCAGTCGTACCTGCCACGACGAGTCCGAAGTGTACGTGTTGACGAGGGGTACCATTTGGCAAAATAGCAAACGAAGAGCTTCTTCAGATTCACTCGACATTCCGTTCGCATCAGAAACAGCAGCTTGACGCAGGCTGGTGGCCAACTTGATACATGCTTTCACCGCGAAGATTCGAACGATATCATGGCTGTCCGCCGACCCCTTCTCCAGCAACTGCACAGTCCACGTCGCGATGTCCTTGCCACCAGCTAAAGCCAGATCAGCAATCACCGAAGAGACTGCGCGACGCACCAGTGGATTGTCATCGTTGCAAAGACGGTCAAGCATACCGCGAAGTTGCACGCGAGTGTCTCCGTAGACGCGGGAGTAGACCAGCGGCAGCAGAGCAATCGGCACAATGCGCGCAGTCGGACTCGAACTAATACTCAGCCGGGCGAACATAGGGACGAACAGAACATCGACGTCACGATCCGTCACCGCTAGCAGTAGCATCTTCAGAACGTTTACCATCACGTCCCAAGTTGCGTGGTTCTCGATGATAGACAACCCTTCGATCACGTGCATAACAACGCTGAGCAGAAGTTCGTAGCGGTAGCGGTAGATATCGCGTGCAACAGGAGTTGGGGGATTCTTGCTGCTCACATACTGGTGCATCTTCGCCACACGGATCGCAAGCCATCCGAGGAATTGGATCGTGCGGATGACAGTATTTTCACCCTTGTCTTCGTATTCGTGGATCGACGTAAACAGGTTTAGAAGAAAGCGCCGCTCGGCACACATCTCTCCATTCTTCTCTTCTTCCATGCCGTCCATTTCCTTAAGCAACGCACTGTCCCATTCGTCGCCTGGAGGTAGCAAGCGATCCAGTGGGTTCTCGTAGTTGAGGTCGAGCGTTGGCGGATGGTACTCCTCGCTTCCGAGATACTGAAATAGTGCGACTGCAACCTGCTTCGGGAATGCGATGATAGCTTGATGAATCTTTGCCTGAAAAATACGGAACGACATGCGGTCTTGCTCTGGAATTGGCCGTTCAGTCTTTTGTTGGCGAATGTTCATAGCGAGCTGTTTCCGCAGAGCCTTGTAATCTGCTGGTGGTACCTGGATCAGCTCCAATTGCAACGGGCGCGTTGCTGTCTCAATCATTCGGAGCGTCTCTTTGTGGGTGAGATGAGTGATTGGCGCGCCGTTCAAGGAGACGAGCCAGCTTGATCGCTTCACGGAAGCACGCTCGGCAGCACCTCCAGCCTTGATGTCGACCACGATTGTGCGCTGTGTTCGAATCAAGGTTAGAAAAAGCTATCAATGTGCCCAAGCAGGTGAAGCTAGAAGCGTACCTCAAGAATATTCTCGACCGTAAGTCCCAGAGGACCAGATGGAATCGAGGCATGATACGGTGGCTGTCCACCCATGACTTTTGTAGGCTGAGCAGGATCCCAGTCATACCCAATAACACGGCGGAAATCGCTCACGATGCGATCTTCCGTCAAGTATGTGTTAACTGCCCTGTCGAGGCTGAATTCGGAGACAAGAAGCAGGTCCACCAGTGACTTGAGCTCTGCTTCTGGGCCAGCAATAGCATCGATCATGGATTCTACTGCGCGGCACATGACCTGCAGTCCATACTTTGGCTCAGCTGGTCCGGATGCGCTATCTGCACTTGCCATCACGACATCTCCGTCGCTGTCAACATGCGCAGTTTTAGCTGTGGCTGGTAGTTCTGGTGCTGATTGGTTTGCAGCGTGGCCATTTTCCACCGCCACCGCGATTGGCTCAGCCTTGGGCTTTCCTGCCGCCGATGACACTGGGGAAGTGACAGGGCGAGGGTGCGCCTCGGGTGCGCGACGCAGCCGTAGTGCAGACGGCACAATAATTCGCTGAATGTCATGATACCCGCCAGATCACTTTGTTAGAGCCACAAAACACACACAAACAAACAAAAATCTTCAAAGCGACACCACAAACCTCTTTTGACAGCTGCTGGACGACCATGGTGCAGTTCTGTTCATTGAGAACGGTCTCGCGGAACGAAAGTAGCACATCCGACTTCTGGATCCCTGCCTTGGCTGCCGGTCCATCCAGCTCCACGCTCTGTACCACCGCGCGTCCGAACACGTTGCCGATCTGCCACCGAAAGTTGCTGTTCACCATAATGACCTCGTACGTCCCGGGGCCGGTCAGCGACTCTGCAGTCTCGGGCGTGTGCTCCTTCAGCCCAACGGGCTCAGCCGGCGTCGGTGCTGGCGGGGCGAGCGGCTCGAGCTGGTGCGTCTCGATGGCCGTCTGCGCCGACGGCGTGCTGGGCATGGCGGTCGAGGACGCCGACGGAGTCACAACCGGCGCCGGTGGGGGTGTCACCATCTCCACCAGAGGTGGCGGCGGAGTCAGCACGGTAGAAACCGCCGCATCAGGGCCGCTTTTGGCTTCACCAGCATCCTCTTCCTCCTCCTCTTCCTCCTCTTCCTCTTCAAACTCATCAGCGTCGGCGCCTCCGTTCTCGGTAAAGTAAATCTCGACGGCCTTCTGCAGGTTGTTCTTGGTGCGGCGCAGCAGATCCAGGATGACGTCTCGCTTGACGTCGCCGCCCAGCAGCTCGTTCAGCTCGACGGCCTTGGGCCCCCAGCCCCCATCGTCGACGTCACTACTGGCCGCCACGTCGTCGTCCACGTCGCCCTCGACGTCGTTCTGCTTGAGCGGGGCGCCCGCCGCCGCCTCGGCCTGGAAGAACAGGTCCACGGCCTTGTTCGGGTCGTTCCCGGCCTCGGCCAGCAGCGCCTCGATGCGCTCGCGTGACACCGCCGCGTCGCCGATGATGGCGCGGATCACCTCCACGAGCTTCCCCTGCTGCTTGGCGTCCATGGAGGGCGGGGGAGGAAGGGGGGAGAAGGCCGCGAACAGGGAACCAGCAGCACGCCCGCTTGTATCCCGCGCCGGCCTTTCTTTCCGATAGTGATTGCCCTCAGCGCTCCCCTTTCTTCCACCGACTCGGAGCAGGGCGGGTAAATATTTTAACTTCTGTGGCGTAGTGTGTGCTATTTACGACTGTTATATGTTGGTTTGGGTAGATATAAATATATATTTTGGGACTTTAAAGGCAGTAATGAAGAGCGAATTACTATATACGTGCGTTTTATTCCGATATGGGTTTATGAACTACTTGATTTGGGTTTTATCCATGAATTGTGGAAGAAGTGGACGCGGCAGGAAGGAGCGCGCCAAAATCCAACATGGCGATGGCGATGGACGCGCTCGCAGCCGTGCTGGTGCGTCAATGGCGGCCTCCTGGCTGCTTTAGACGGCTATACTACCGCGCTACATGACGCCGCTACATGTGGAGTGTATGTCTCTCGCTTACCAGAAGCTGACGCTGCGTTAATCCACCAGGGCGACGACCTCCGCGACAAGGTCCAGGCCTCCAAGATCCTCGTGGTTGGCGCCGGTGGCATCGGTGCGTTCACTTCGCTTCATCTACGCTTGCTGCTTGCTTGTAGGGCTCATATCTAAGAGCGGTTTGTGGATATGATATATACAGGATGCGAGCTGCTGAAGAACCTGGTGCTGAGCGGCTTCGAAGACATTGAGCTCATCGACCTCGACACGATCGACGTGTCGAACCTGAACCGGCAGTTCCTGTTCCGCTCACACCACGTGGGCCAATCCAAGGCGCTCGTTGCGCGTGAAATCGCGCTCTCGTTCAACCCCAAGGCCAAGGTTGTCGCGCACCACGGCAACATCAAGGCCAGTCAGTTTGGCATCGACTACTTCCAGCAGTTCACGCTCGTGCTGAACGCGCTCGACAACGTCGACGCGCGCAAGCACGTCAACCGTCTGTGCCTCGCGACCAACACGCCGCTGATCGAGAGCGGCACCACGGGCTACCTCGGACAGGTTTATGTCATCAAGAAGGGCGAGACCGAGTGCTACGAGTGCACGCCCAAGGTCACCCAGAAGCAGTACCCGATCTGCACCATCCGCAGCACGCCAGAGAAGATGGTGCACTGCATCGTGTGGGCCAAGGAGTGCTACAAGCTGCTGTTCGGCAAGGCCGACGACTCAATGTTGTGGGAGGACCCGGCCAACGAGGACAAGTCGGCGTTCATGGACTTAGTGACCCGTCCGAGCGGCATGACCTTCGACGATGCTTCGCTCGAAAAGTACGCGGTCGGTGTCTTCCGAGGTCTCTTTGAGCTCGAGATCAAGAAGAAGCTCGAGATCAAGGCGTACAAGACAGCTGCCAAGGTTCCACGGCCCCTTGTTCTGGAAGAGATTGTGGGCTCCAAGCTTATCGAAGGTGTATCATTGGCGGACTCTGCCGCGACGGCTACAAACGGAACTTCCAAAGTGTGGAACGATCGTGATGTATGGACTGTTGCCGAATGCGCAAAGCGCTTTGCGTCCTGCATTGCGCGCTTGGTTGCGACCGAAGAAGCCCGCGTTAACCTTGGCAGCTTCGAGTTCGACAAGGACGACTCTATTGCGATGGAGTTTGTGACTGCCGCTTCGAACCTTCGTGCTGCCGTGTTTTCCATTCCAATGGAGTCACTGTACGCGTGCAAGGGCATAGCGGGAAACATTATCCCTGCGATTGCGACTACGAACGCCATTGTTGCTGGCTTCCAGGTGCTGGAGGCGTTCAAGATCGTGGCAGCCGCCAAGCCCATTGTAGAAACGTGCAAGCTCACGTTCTGCAACCGCATGTGGAGCGCTCGCGGCACGCTGCTCGAGCCTAGCAACCTCCACGAGCCCAACCCGCAGTGCTACGTGTGCTCGCAGCAGATCGTCGAGCTCGCAATCGACACCACGCAGACGCATTTGCGCGACCTAGTCGACAAGGTGCTGAAGAAGCGTCTGGGAGTCAACGAGCCGACAGTCTCGATCGGCGCCAACACCATTTACGAGGAAGGCGAGGACGCCGAGGAGAGCCTGGCCGTGAACCTGTCCAAGCTGCTGGTGGACCTCCCGGGCGGCGGCATCAAGAACGACACGACGCTGTCGATCGAAGACTTTTCGCAGGACTTCCGCTGCGCCATTCGCGTCCTGCACCGCGACGAGCAAGAGTTTGGCGAGGATGCGACCGAATTGTTCGCTCTTGGCGGCGACATTGAAAAGCTCGTCAAGTCCTCGGCTGAGGCCGAAGAAAAGAAAAAGGAAGATGAAGCCATGGACGAAGACCAAAACGACGACGACGACGACGAAGGTTTCGAGGTTGTTGGCACAATCGCCGCTCCTCCATCTTCCAAGCGATCTGCCACTGGTGACGAGGAGGAAAAAGTCGACACCAATCCTGAAGCAGTCGCGCCTCAAGCCAAGAAGTCCAAGCTTTCTTGAGGTGTACTACCACTGGTACATGTAGAAGAGGAAGGTGGATCTTTTTGCAAGGGAAACGTAAATGGGAATTTATATACTCTTCATCTTGATCAACGTATACTTGGGAAAGTGCGGAAGTTTTTTCGTTGTTGGTAAACACTAACTAATCCGAAGACCAACGGCTCGATGGGGCGTGGGGGCCGATCGGCGGCCGCGCGCAGGCGCCAGGAGCAGCGCCGCGCTCTCGCTAGTCGCGCGCAGGCCGAAGCCGACGCTGCGGAGGTGATGGGACCGCATGCGATGGCGGTGACGTCGTCGGCGTCAGAGGACGCGGCGGGAGAAGCCGAGGAGTACGAGCTCATTCCACTGGACGACGAGTCGGAGGGGGGAAGCGAGCGACTTGAGGGCGGAAATCCAGGGGAGCAGGCGGTCGAGATCGCGGTCGCTAGTGGAAGTAATATGGAGGGCGAGCAGGAGGCTTCAGCGCGAATGGAGGAGACGAAGGAGGCTGAGGCCGTGGATTCTGCTGCTGCAACTGTTGATGGGGAAGGACTGCTGTTGGAGCTAGAAGAGCGATCTGAAGAGCAACTGAAGGCTGGCGGAGGAAAGGAGAGAGAGGAGGACGCAGACACGGTCGTTGAGAGTGTCGAGGAGAGCGCTGCAGAGCAGGACAAGTGTGGTGACTCGACTGGTGTTGGAGATTCTGCCGATAGAGTCGACAACTCTAGTGCAAAAAGTGACTTGAAGGCCGAGCCAGGCAATGTGGAGCAGGAAGAGCCCATTGAGTTGAGTTTTGTCAGTGACAGCAGCGTGGAGGCTGCGATCGAGGCCGAGCAGCAGCAGGTCAAGGACTCGGTTGAGAATACCCCAGCAACGTCAGATGCCGACGCGGACAGCGCAACTCACAGCAATGACTCAAACGTGCCCTCCGTCTCAACCTTGCAGCGCAAGCGCAAGCGCAACAAGAAGATGTTCTCCAGTAAAAAGTACCAGAGTCATCCCCGAGTGGTGCGTTCCGAAGTGATGAAGGAAGAGGTACCCAAGTTTGTACCTGCGCCTATAGTGACAGAGCAGATAGTGGAGCATGTCCACGGGAAGCAGCGGCATATTGAGCACGTACCAGACTACACGACGCCATCTCCTAGCAGCGAGTCGACCTTCTTGTACCCGTCTACGCCGCCGGGCGATGCCTGGCAGTGGGAGTCATGTGAAGCATACTTTGCACCGCTTCGTCAGTATAACATCGAGGACCTGGAGCGCATCCGTCGAAGCCAAGCCAACTTTGTTGCAGCAAATGCACAATCTCCTTTCACCGTGAAGTTGAATGACGCAATACTGGATGCTATGCTTGCCGATGCCACGGATAGGGTTGGCGCCTATGTTAGCTTGAATCAGCGACGAGGGCGCTACTATCGTGATGTGTGGGAAGAAGAAGACTATATCGATGGAGAGCGAAGGAGGATCATGTACCGGGATGACGCCGTTGACATGACTCCATCCGTGTTATGTTCGAACCAAGATCTTGTTTTTGGATATGACGACGACTGTTATCGCGAGTACGTGATGAGGCTGGAAGATGCGCTTTCAAAGGCTATCACAACGGAGATTAAGGAGGAAGATGCAGAACATGCGCAGTTAGAAGAAGCTCCAACCCCGTCTAAATCCACTAGGGCTAGCACACGTCGATCAGCGAGTTCTGGAACTTCCAGCACGCGCAATAGATCGAAGAAGCCGCCACGACAGGCAGCACGAAGTACTACGGTAGTTGTGGCGGAATCTCCATTGGAAAATGTCCTTCCACGGTACGCCAACCATAATACCCACCCCGCGTCGCTGGGGCGGTGGCGATTGGTAAAAGAGAAAGAGGTGCGGCAACGATCGGTTTCATTGTACATGACACTCTACTTTAACAGATCCTCTTTATTTTTTGGCTCATCTACAGGTAGATTACACGGCCATTCATCCAGCAGCGTGCCATCGCAATTCCGGACCTGTTCGGTGGCAGGAAGAAGTCGAGGCTGACCAACTTCGTGCCGAAGAATCCGGAGCTGAAAGTGATGCAGTAGCCGTTCAAGCTACGTCAGCCACAGAATTATCGCCTCCTGGTAGCTTCAGCGGGAAGATCCGCGCAGAAAACATGTCGTTGAAATCGTTCGGCAACTCTGGGCTCGAGCAAGACGAGATATCTGACGCGATTGCTGCATCCATGTCTAAGTTGATGTCCCTCTCTGAATTGAACTGGAGATCACTGCAAACTGTGCACGAGCGTGCAGCCGCCGCACAGCAATGCGCTTCAATCTTCGAGGCAGAAGCTACTGCAAGCAAGGCGCTTGAGCAGCTCTATCTTAGCAAATTCTGCTCGCCATTGGAGCGTGGCGACCCGAATAGTCTTCCTCCGACCCCATCAGCCCCATCAATTGAGACCAAGACAAGCCGTGAGCGTCAACCTGTATCGCTGCACACTCGGCCGCGCGACTTGATTGCTCTCAGCTCTCGGCCAGCTATAACTGGCGAGGATGCTATGGTGCCTGTTGCTGCATCCGTTGAGTTTGCAATGACGTTACGCAAGGGCGATACCGCGGACGTGTTGGATTGTAATGGCTGCTGGAACGAAGGTGTGGTGCTCGAGGTGTACGCCGAAAATGGCCAATACACCAAGTTTGTTCTCGTTCGGTTGTCGCTCTGGTCACCTGAAGTGGCAGAATGGATCAGCGTGACCGACGGTCGGCTGCTACCACATGGAGTAGCCTCCGGGCGGATGGAGTTTGTGCTGTCGCGTTCTCAGTTCCGTGACAAGAAGCTTACAATAAATCGTGACATCGCAAATATGTTGGAGATGACGTTTCCGCAGCGTCGTGCAAAGCTGGATGAACTGGCAAAGAAGGAGGCTCAAACTTTGTCTCGCTTGGTCTCTCGAGACGACGGATCGTCTCAGAAGCGGAAGCGGAAGCGTTGAGCACCGTCGAGTAGTATGATGTGGCAGGTTAGGTGGTTGTGATATGAACATGAACTCGGTTTGGTTATCGTGGTGGTCGATTCAATGCTAAGAGAGGCGGCAAATATAGCAAGACCTAAATTTTGCGGACCTTGCACATCACTTGACTTGGTAAGAAGCAGCTAGTAATCCTGTTGTGTTTCATCTCCATTGCTCGCCAAGATGTTCGGCACTCCAGTGCCGCGCACCAACTTTCGATCGGGAGGTGTGGATAGTGTTTCGTCGCCTGGCGGAAAGCCAGGAAGCTTCAGAAGAGATTTCCCGACTAAGCCACGTAGACGACTGCAAGTGGGGACGACAAACATCAGCAAGTGCGCATCTGCTCCTTCTCTACCAGGGAGAACAGGGAGTCCAGAAAAGCGAGAGGAAGATCCAGCTGCAGCAGCACCATATCTAAGCGAGACCAATATTGAGCTGGTCAAGGCATCCCTCAGAAGTGGCAACACTCAATTTAATGGCTTTGCGAAGGTTCCTACTGATGAGAGCGCGTCGCTGGTCGTCGAGTCAGCACAGCGACGGCGACAAAGTGGTGAATCATTGGCAGGTAAGTACCTTAAGCCGATTCACACGAGCAGACCAGCAACGACACCCTCAGATGCCGTCGAGGATCTCAAAAGATGTGACGCCGAGTCACATCCTCGTGTACCTTCGACAGAGCAACCGACTTTGTCACCGAGTTTCCCTCTCGAAATGGCTCGCGTAAAGCTTCGCGACTCATTCATGGACAAGTACGGGTCCATGCGTGCCGTTTTCCGGGCATTTGATAGTGATGCGAACGGGATGATCTCGGCCCAGCGATTTTACGACATGGTGGAAGCTGCGGAAGTGGACTTGACAACAGAGCAAGTGCGGCAAATTTACCGGAGTGCCGATACGAATGGTGACAACACTATGGAATACCAGGAGTTCCTCCAACTTTTCACGGGCAATGACCCCATCGGTTCAGCCAGTAACAGCGCGTTTAGTCCTTTGAAGCAGTCACTCGACCTCGTTTCCGATCCAAGCTCATCGCTAGCCCTAAAGTATCGGACACCTCTTGAACTGTCGCCTAGATCACGCCGCCGTATGAAGCAGTTGCGTGTGCAGGTGACCGATGAGTTGAGCAAGAAGCACGGCGAAGCTTTAAGTGTCCAAGGGGGAAAGTATGATCTCTTGCTGGCATACGCTTTCAAGAACCTCGACAGCGACAATGATGGGTTCCTTTCTTATGACCAGGTAGAAGGTGCCCTTGGGAGTGATTATCTAAGGCTCGGTATTTCTTCAAGCGATATGGCCGATATGATCCACCTTATGGATCGAAACAGCGATCAAAAGATTAGCATGCGAGAGTTTGTGCACTACTTTGCAGTAGGCGCGCGGGAACCGCCAACAGATCTGATTGACAACGCAAGAAAGAAAGAATTAGCAGCATTACATGCCAAGATGACGGTCCAGCTGACGCCGCGAGAGGAAATCGATCCGCACTATGGAGTACCAATCGAACCAACGACCAGCCCTACTGCTGACGAACACGTGCAAGCACCTGGCTGTATGCAAGAGCAGCTTGCTCGCCGGACGGCAGACGCGGTGAAACTTGACTCTCCTTCCGAGCGAGAGCATCAATACTCACGTCGATTACCTTCGTCTCTGTCGGTTCCATCGCTTCGGCCCTCTACGACTCCAGTGACTACTAAAAAACAGCCAGAAGACGATGTGAGAATGATAGCAGCTCCACATGACGCTCAGGATCGCTTTTGGCGAAAGCGAATGCATCGGATGGACTGGACTCGTGTTGGTATTGGCGGCGATGGGGCGTGCCCCGAGTCTGGGTTGTTCTTGCACCCATCTGATCGATTTGAAACTACTTCGGCTGCAGCCTTCAGTCCTATCACGCGAGCATTCCCGTCTGACAGTGTTGACGATGCCGGTAGCAACACCGGTAGCGTTGCAATTGGCAAAGGCGGCATTCGACTTGTCCGTGAAGCTAAATCTTTGGCGACAGCTGAGCATGAAGCGAGATGCAAACTGCGAGTCGCCAGAGATGAGAGGACTAACTTCCACCTAACCAACATGCAAGAAGCTCGCGTGAGAGAAGAGCGGCTTCGCGACTGGAAAGCTCGAGCTCGAGTGAGGCGCACCGCAGGGGAGAAGTTTCTGTACCTTGATCATCTGCAGGAAATTGAGACTCGAGTGGCTGCACGAGAAGCACAGATGCGCAAGCGCCATGGTGGTGCTGCATTCCTTCGTATGTGGGCCGGTAGTGCGGACTCACAATTTAATTCCCATTAGTGTCAGAGACTACTAAGTAGAACAAAATCAATCGAGCTGGGACTCATGAAGAAAGCACTTTGCTGCTCATCGACGATGTCGTCTATTTCGCAGGATAAATACTGATTTCCTCGGAGACGCTACACCACGCACCACTAAGACGACGAATCGAATAATGTCTTCACTCACGATAAAGCCGGACGGCTTTTCAGCCAAGGGTGATTGGCAGCACGGTCTAAACTCATTCGAGTATTTGGGTCTGCTTGCAAAAGTCCCGCGATAAAGACTCTGGCACTTGAGGAAATGTTGATACCATTCGGGAACGAGTAGTTAACGTGCTCGATGCGCTTGTACATCTCCATCTGGTTTTCGCTGAAGAACGGAGTTGTTCCGACGATAAGTTCATAGGCTAGAACCCCGACGCTCCAGGCATCAGTCATGTGGTTGTACGGCTTTGCAAGAAGCATTTCAGGGCTCAGGTAATCGGGCGTCCCGCAAAATGTCTGTCGACGTCCACCCGGGTTCGAGGCGCACACAGCCCACCCAAAATCAGCAAGCTTGATCGTCTGGTTGGCGGCCAGGAGAAGGTTTTCAGGCTACAAAATCAACACAAGCAATTATCAGAATACGAATGTTGACATCATTAAGGGCGTCAATACGAATGCACCTTGATGTCTCGGTGAATCACATGTCGGCTGTGGCAATACCTCAAAGCATCCACCACTTGGGCAATATAGTGGGCAGCAAGGCCCTCGTCAAAGCACTTCTTGAGGCTCAGCTCCTTGAACAACTCGCCGTGCGGAGCATACTCGAGGATCAGGTAGACGCACTTCTCGTTGTAGAAATACCCAAACAACCGAAGGATATTTGGATGATCCAGTCGAGTCTGAATTTCGAGCTCGCGTTGAAGATGAATCGTGCCGCCCTCACGAACAAGCGGTGCCTTGTACAACACCTAGATTATACGACAACTCGTAGGGTTAGATAGATATCAATGGGAAACACTAGCAAGCTTCATGGTACCTTTAAAGCAACAATAGTGTTCGTGCACTTTTCGCGCGCAAGATAAACGTTGCCAAATTTGCCCTGCCCAAGGGTTTTCGTGACGACAAAGTCGTTGAGCTCCCATTTCGGATTGCCTGCCATTCGCTCAGCGACCGAGACGGTGGGTCTTGTAGTGTCGATAGATTTCCGTTTAAGGTCGCTTCGAGCAGATGACGGCGTTGGTTGTGAGGTGCGGGTGCTGGACGGTGCAGGTGACGAAGCGCCGCCGAAGCTGTCTGAACTTACTCGCACTGGGACGCGCTGAGGAAACGATTTCAGGATACTTGCTGACGACGACGGCGAGACACCTGGCATGCTGTGACGCGTTCGTGGTTCGATACGTGCGATGCGTTCCTCGCCTGCATATGACTGGCGTTTCTTGGCGCGAAACTCAGAAAAGCCAGAGGCTTTGTGCTCATCAGCCACCTCATGCTGGGAAGCAGTCTTTCGAAGAATACGGCGCGCGCCTCCAAGATGTTTGATGGTTCCAAACGATAGCGTCTTGCGAACTGTAGAGTGACCCTCCGTGTTCGAGGCCTCATCTTTGGCAATGCCATCATCATCATCAATGGCATCAAATGATAGAGTCGTTGCAAAGTCCTCGGCCCCACTGCTGTCCAGGGTATCTCTCCGTGAAGAAGCGCTCTCTGAAGTCCTCCCCGCTTCGTCCAACCATCTCAAGCCGTCATCAGCGTCAACTTCATCCCCAAGCTCACTGCCAGATTCTTCTTGGTGACGGTCCAAAGGTTGTGATGCGACCAAAACTCGCTGCGCGCCACTCTTGAACGCCGGGCTGGCATCCGCGATTGGCGACAAAAAGCTAGTCCTCCTCTTTTTGCGCTTGTCCTCGTCAGGATTGTCGGCCAAAGCATCATCACTTTGACGAGCTGTGGCAGTGCTAAGATCGCTAAGGCTTTCCCGCTCAGCCTCAGCAGCCTCTGCTGTCTCGCCAAGAGCAGTCTCCACCGGCGTCTTGGCCTCGTTACTCGTATCCTTGACAGACTTTTCAGGCAGCTTGGACGTCTCCTCGTCCAGCGCAGCTTCCGTGTCATCAACGCCAGTCTGCTCTAGCGAAGTCTCCACCTCCACACTCGTAGTAGTAGCAGTAACAGCCTTCACAGGCGTCTTCATCTTGCTCTCTTCGGCCTCAAAACCCCTCCGCTTGGCAATTACAGGCTTGGGCGCCTCATTCTTGCTGCCTCCTCCGTCCTTTCTCGGCGACGGCGAGCGGAAGCCCGACGACGCCGCGCTGCTTCGCCTGGAGCCGCTCGACATACTGGAAATCGAGCTCGCGTCACTTCTCCGGCCTCGCTCCACCCTTAGCGGCGCGTTCCTGCTGCTTTAACCGCCAATTTCCCATTGAGAAAGTACATCGTCAGCCAACGTTTCCCTTCCTCCCTCGGCTCCCAGGAAGCCTACGAGCGCCGGGATCGCGCGCACCTCAAGCTCGCGGAAGAGCCGAACGCCGGACGAGCAGAGCGAGCGGCTGGCGGCGCCGCCTGCCGCGCTGCGCGCCACCGCGCCAGCAGCTCGCGCCGGTCCCCCATGAGGTAGGTTTCCCGCCTGGAAATTCGACTTTGAAGCGTTCAGGACATTGTGGCTCCCAGGAAGTCAACCTGGTTCTCCTGATCCCATACTTTGGTACATGGTACCGCATTGGAAATCGCGACAGGAATGTTGGTCAAACTTCAACTTGCCATTAATTGCCATCAGTTGACACTGCAAGCTCATCCAACCCGACACGGGCGCCTACCTGCGAGACAACACCACCGAGCGCTTCGACGTCATCATCGTCGACTCGTCCGACCCGGTCGGCCCCGCCGAGGTGCTCTTCCGCCAGGAGTTCTACGAGAGCATGAAGAAGTCGCTGACGCCCCAGGGCGTCAT
>JAASGX010000071.1:0-53915 GCA_023334415.1 Phytopythium chamaehyphon | reverse complement strand
GCCTCTGACTAGCCGTCTTAGCCATTTGATTGGTCGAAATGGAGCGCTTCCGGGTATGTGATTGGACGGTTGGTCAGATACCGAGCTCTGATTGGCTAAAGACACACTTCAACATGGTCATGGCCGGGCAATCTGAAGCACCCAATCCGCCGCAGTTGGGACGGCCCCCCAGTCATCCGACAAGGGAAATTCTTACAGTCTCATGATCAGGACAGTCTAGTGGTTGTGCTGAATGTCCATAGAAATCAATCTCGGATTTTCCATTCACCACTCACTTGCCTACGCTACCTTCACCCGCCTAAATCAAGATCCTCTAGCCGACGGCTGCATACGCATAATGTAACCCGATTCATTTTATGCGCCTTGAAGGCGCTCGCAGTTGACCCAATGGGTCGTTTGGTGGTTGTTTGTTGAACGCTCAGTCCTGCCGCTCCAACGGCACAGCTCGAGCTCCTCTCTCGAAGCTCATTCGCAGAGATTCTTCGTGTTCCACACCTCAAGTTACAGCCTGCGTAGTGCGCCTGTTGCTGAGGCAGGCGCCAGTCGCTAGCCATGAGCGGCAAGCGGAAGCGACCAGATGAGGAGAAGCTGTGGGCAAAGACACATACACACTCCGCCGTGACGTGCAAGCTCGGTCAGGTGTACCCCCACCCGAGCCTCGTCGAGGAGATCCAAAGCACGTGTGTCATTCTCAAGCAAGTCCAAAGCGAAGCATGGCATATTGCCAACTTGCACGTGCAGCGCTGCTTCCACGACAACCTCAAGCTTCCAAATCTCGACCAAGCGTTCTTCCTGCGGTGTTGCCAAGCCGCTCGCGCAGAAGGAATGAGGTAGCGGTCGCCAAGGAATCTTAGCGAGGAGCATCGGCAATGGCGTTTTGATGTGTTTGCGACAGCAGATAAGTATCGATCGCATCGTGCAGCCACGGCCAACTACGTCGCACCTCAGCAGATGAAGTTCAACGGTGGAACGATCAACACGCTGGCTGCGGGGATGCGGGTCAACGCGAAAAACATGATTATACTTCATTTCGGCAAGCGGCTCGCGGTGTACATTCAGCTCCAAGTTGAAGCTCGACGACCACTTGCACCTCGATCACCCAACAGACGCATCACTGCTGCTGAAATAGCGTCGGAGCGAGCCATCAAGAATGCGGTTAATGTTGACGTCAAACGTTCGCTACGGGCATACTACCGACCGGACGACAGCGAATTCCAGCCGGACGAGACAGAGCTGCGGGAATGGCTTGGCATGAGGCCGAATCCTAAGACCATCGAAAACAATGTTGAGCACTTTGTCACAAAGCTACACGACATTCAGCAAGCGGTTGAGGCTTTTCAGGCTCGAGAGCCAACGAAGAAGGGGATTCGTGGATTCACACTGATGCCGTGTTCGAGCTCATGCATCCCTCTTCACATGGTTATTGACGGTGAAGGACTCTATGGTGTGTGTGCTCGCGTTTTCCAAGCAACTGGCAATAACCCACTTGGCGCTCCACTACATATTAGTGGTAATTCAATCGACAAGAAGGAGTTCATGAGGCGGAGGTCAGCTTACATGTGACGAGCTTTCACTGTTGGGCCATTTGAAACCAGACTCCGCGGCTCCAATGTCTCGCGCGTCGAGTTCGACTCCATGGACGCCGACACCAAGGCCGCCTTTGCCAGCCGGATGTTCGCAAACCAGGTCACGCCCAACGGGTACAGTGTCTCTGTGCTGATGTCCAAACCAGTGTTGACGTGGGAATTGAAGCTTCAGGAGGTCAAGAAACAGCAAAACGAGAGACGAAAAAAGCGACAAAAACCCGAGGGGCTGTCCGAGCAGGACCTCGAGTGGCTGGCACTACCTCGAGACAACCAGCCAGAGATGATGGTGGGCACTGACCCTGGAATGCGCAACCTCTGCACTGCGTATTGTGAAGGTGAGGACGCACCACCAGGACGAGTGGTTGAGATCAGCAAGGGGGAATATAGGCACCTGTCGGGGATGAATGACCGGACGTTCTGGTTTGACAATTTGAAGAAGCGCGAGCTCCAATACAGCGATGCGCTTGTCCGCGTCCCTTGCTTCAAGACGGCAAGCTACGCAACCTACTTGAACCGGCTTGCAGACTACTGGTCGCGCGTTCACTTCTTGATCGCTTTCAGCGCGAGCCATGGGTTCCTCAAGTGGCGATTCTACGTCAAGAGAATGAAGATGAAGACACTTGACGCGCTGGCCAAGCGAATCGTGCCCTTTCCAAGTCCTCGTGTGCTTATCGGCTACGGTGACTGGAGCCAGCACGACAACATCCATGGACATCCCCACGTGCTAGTCAAGGAATTCAGGCGAGCGCTTAAGCGACGGACGACGGTTGTCGCTGGCGACGACTATCGCACCAGCAAGCTCTGTTCTGATTGATTCCGACCGCTCAAGAACGCCGTACTACCCATGCATTCCGAAAGCCTGAAACCAGAAACGTGTTGCGCTGTGAAACCAGTACCTGCAATGCGCTCCTCTGGAGCCGCGACGTCAACGCCTCACGCAATCCTCCAGGCGAAGCTGGCTGGAGCTGACAGGCCCGAGGCTTTCTGTTGATAGGTTCTATTGTGTATGAGCAGTTGCACGCACGGATGTATGGTATGAATGAAATTCAACATCGTATCATTGACTGCACCTACACCACTATGGCCACCTCGCGCTCGCCCGCTTGCTGTCGCTGCTGCTGCTCAATCTCCTCTCTAGCCTCATCCTCGCCCTCATCCTCGTCCTCACCTTCGTCGTCCTCGAACTCCTCCTCGGGCTCGGCGTCGCGGGTCAGCAGCTCGGCCGTCAGCGCGTCCTGGTCGTCACTCGCCTCCTCCCTCGGCGCCTCCTTCGTCGTCGCCAACCGGCCCCGGAAGCGCCGCTCGCGCCACCTGCTGCCCTTGAGCCCTCCCTCGTTGCTGCCTTTGGAAGCTCGGTGCTTCTCGACGCCCTGGCCCAATCGACGGCACGCGCAGAGTGGGTCCACGTACGGTCGCAGCTCGGTCTCCAGCTCGAACGAGGGCACGTGGCGAGGCGACGGAGTCACCCGGAGCTCGTGGTAAAGGTCGCGGTGGTCACCGCGGGGGTTCACGCGACCCAGCAGATCGACCAGGTCCTCGATGCCGTGGCGGTGCCGACGCGGATGCGAGTTCTCGCTTGCGTCGCTGCCACCATGGTGCCGCCCGTGGCGAAGGCGATAGCGGAAGCGATGGCGTTCCCCACTTGCTTTGTGGAGTCGCGGCTCCATCGCCTCCAGCAATCCGTCTATCTTTTCTTCTTCTCCTCCCTCATCAAGGCTCCCAGTAGCTACGACGAGCGACGACGAGGAAGACGCTTTCGAGCCAAGGTTCAGCGGCGCGAGCGACCGCAGCACGCGAGCCTCAGTCTCGTCGACGAAGTAGTTGTGTTGAGTCGATGGGTCAAAGCCCGCAGAGTGTTTCCAGTGGTGCAAAATCCCGGCATCCATCAGAGCATTGCCCAGGCGAGCTGCCTCACCGCTTGTCCTAGCAGCACCCGTAGCCTCCAGCAGCTTGGCGAGCGCTTCTCCTGTCCACATCTGTGCACCTCGGTCGCTGTCGACACCCATTCCCAAAGCGTGGCCACCGGATGATGGCGCGATTTCTCGCAAGACAAACGCCGCCAGCATTTGCTCTTGGATACGCTCGAGCTCTGATACGATTTGCATTGCGGTAGGACGGCTTGAAGGGCTTTCGAGCCACGTTCGCTCAATCAACTCACGCAAGGCTCGGGGAATGCGAGGCTGGTCCTCGTCCTCGTCTGCGAACTGTGGTCGGTGGCCCTGGAGAACAGCTTCAAACACCGCTAAGTGACTGTTTGCCAGCTTTGGATATCTTTCACGCGTTGGGAAAACAACATCCCAGAGCGTGATACCGAGAGCGTAGACATCAGCGGCTTCTGCATAGAGAGCGGTACCTGCACGGCCGCTGATGAGCTCTGGGGCCATGTAATCCACCGTCCCGCGAACTGTCATGCGTCTCGCTCCATCCGGAGTTACCGCACTCCCCGACGTGGTGGTTGTGCCGTTTTCCGACGAGTACCCGTCTGAGGTCTCCACGACTCGAGCAGGAAATGAAGCCTGCTGCCGACGACTCGCAATATGAGTTTGGTTCGGACCTCGCGGAAGGCTGCGAGACTCACCAAAGTCCGTAAGCTTGACACTGTGCCTCGAATCAACGAGAAAGTTGGATGGTTTGATGTCGCGATGCAGAAATGGTGGCGAGAACGAATGCAAGTACCCAACAGCGCGGGCTGCGTCGAGCATGTATGAAATCTCAACAAAGAGCTCGCGTCTCTTTCCTGGGCTCCTTGCTCTCTTTCGCTTCTCGGATCGAGCCAGAGCCTTGAGCACGTCGTCAAGGCTGCCCACGCATAGCTCAGACACAAGGCAGATAGTTGGGGGAAGGATGCACATGCCCACGAACCGCACGACATTTGGATGCCGAAGAGATCCGCAAAGAGCAGCCTCATGCGAAAACGCAGCAACGATCTCGTCTGTAAAGTCGGTTGGGGTATACACCTTGACAGCGACGTCGGTGCGCCAATGCAGAACTCCACGAAAAACTGTTGCGCTGGATCCAATGCCGATCCGTTCGCGAATCTCGAGGTAAGCGAAGTCGATGAGGAATTTACGGTGCATCTCAATGAGCACATGGAGTCCTTGCGATGAGATCCGCTCGTGCAGATTTGTCCCTGTTCCGCTGCCGCTACGAGGCTGGCGAGCTAGTCGGAGGCGAAGATCTCGCTGTAATGCACACGCACGTTGTCCAAGCCCACGCCAGTGCTCAGTGTCGGCTTTGAGAACGCGCCAAACCACGATCGGAAGAAGCGAAGACCAAACAACCGCAGCAAACAGGAGCACAGAGCCTGCGGATCTGGAGCTAAACAGAAACGCCATGGAGCTTGTGAATAGCAGCACATGGTATACTGCTGCAAACGCGCAGTACTCTCGAACGGAGCGCTTGGACGCACGGACCGAGGGGTTCACGGCTAGGTACAGGTAGAAGCCGAGGATCCCTAGCCGAGCTAAGGGCAAGAGCCACTGATCGCTGTCGGTCGCAAAGTAGTCGAGCAGCCACACAATCAGGAGCGTGTAGCTCGCGAGCACCATCGTGAGTAGCGCGGAGCGACGCAGAGCTGGGAGAGAGACGCTTTTGTGGAGCAGGAACACTGGAACTAGTAGCTGCGCGAACTGCCGGACGGCGTGCTCGCCCTCGGCCACATACATCAGTCGCGACGCTGGCTGGTCGTCCAGAACGGCTAGAGAAGTCGCTGCCGTGGCAAGCAGCAAACTCATGGCCACACTCAGCGACCACAGCAGTGGCTCAAACGCCGGCAGTATGAGCTTTCTTGCGGCCCCCGAGTCGCCTCTGAGGGCGGAGTGGCGATTGCGGCGCAGGTACGCGATCAGCAGCGCGCACGAGATCAGGAGAAGAGAGTACTCGACGATGTCTGCCACGTGCACGGACGCGCTGGTCGATCCGTCCACGGCGACCAAAGACATTGGTGCCAATGCGTTGTTTGCTCTGGTGCCTTTGGCGCTGCGGGGACTAAGCGGGAGGTTTGCGAGTGGGTGCGAGGATCGGCGGAGCGCGTGGCTCGGATACTCGCTCGACGTTCGAACGCGCTCTCTTCCACCTCGAGCCTTCGACGGGCGTTAAACCTGACGCTTGGGCTGTTCGACCGGGCGGAGATGGAGTTCTTCAGGCGATCTGTGGTCCGGAAGTGGTCGATAATGGACGCTCGTCACCAAAACGACGGAAGGCCGAGCACTCGACCGAAGCCTCGACGAACACCACGCAAATGGAGCTCACGCGCGGGCTTCAAGTGTTGCTTCGTCGCCTTTCACGCGGCATTTTCCATTTCGAACGCCACGCGCGACGCGTACTGTAAGCCATGTTGAAGTGCCTCGCTGCCAAAGGACGCTCGGCCGCGTATCCTGGCGCTCCAAAGCAGCGCTAACACCAGAATTCTGTCCTTGTGGCGCCCCAATCGCCATGAAGCAGACGGCAGGGACACCCCGCGGTTCTCCTCCCGCCAGCAGGGCAAGCGCTCTCCTTCCCTGGCTGCGAGACGGACTTCGCGCAGCGCTGGCAGGCGTCATCATCGCCATCGGTGCGAGCTCTCGGGCTTGGAGTCTCCGCCAGTTTGTAACACTGGTCTTGGCCTGCAGTTGTGTGTCCGTGTGCGATCGGATTCGCGAGCGTCATCTACTCCCACCCAGCGTTCGGGCCGGCGCTCCCGCTGCTCACCAAGCTCGTCTTTCTCTCCAGCGTAGTGCACCAACTAGCCATCTGCGCGCTCTCCCCGCTTCCGTTCGCTATTGCACAGGTGCAAGACGCAGGCGTGCTCTTTCTGTCGAGCATGGCGACAACAATCATGACATCACTGGGACCGGAGACCCCACTTCACGAGCGCCTCGCGACAGTTGTCGTGCATCTAAGCCTCAGCACCGCGCTTGTAGGCATCGGGTTAATCGTCATCGGCCGCATGCGGCTGGCGAGCCTCGTCCAGTACCTCCCCTCGCCTGTCATCGGCGGGTATCTGGCATTTATGGGCTTTTTCATGATCCGTGGCGGTCTCTCCCTCTCATCTGGAGTGCAGCTAGCGGTGCTAAGCGACTGGAAGCTACTCATCACTGGAGAAAAGATGCTTTTGCTCACTCCTGGACTAATTGCAGGACTGCTTTTATCATTGCTGACATCCAAGCTTCCGAAATACTTCTCCATTCTCTTCCCAGTTAGCCTTGTGGTGATGCCTCTCGTGTTTTACATCGCCTTGTGGGTCTCTGGATCAAGCTCGGATGACGCCCGCAATACCGGCTTCCTACTCTCGTCTCTGACATCGAGTGGCCCCACCTCGGTGCTCGACGCCTACAAACTGTTTGATCTTCGCGCCGTTCACTGGTCAGCCATGTTTCCAAGTCAGCTGGTTACGCTCGCGAGTATGCTGGCCATGATTGCCTTCGGTTCGTCCCTTGACATTGCGTCGATAAGCACAGCTACCAGCTCGGTCGTCGACTACAATCAGCAGCTCCAGAATGTTGGTGCAGCCAACGTCGCTAGTGGACTCGCGGGTGGCTTGTCTGGTTCGTTTATCTTCAGTCAAACACTAATCAGCCACCATCTTCGACCTGTTAGTGAGGACCGGATGAGTCTCGCACGACTTAGCGGGCTCTCACTTGCTGCATGTGAGCTCGCGATTGTGGCGCTGCCGTTCCCGTTGATGACGGTGCTCCCCAAGTTTCTCTTCAGTGCCGTCATGATTTTCATCGGAGCCGAATTACTCAAGTCGTGGCTTGGACCCGATGCCTACCGAAAGTTGCTTTTCGGCGAATATCTCACGGCGCTCGGGACGTTTTGTTGCTTGAATGCGCTCGGTGTTCAGCTCGGCCTGGCCGCTGGTGTGGCGCTTGCTGCGCTGTCATTCCTTGTTGAGTACGCGCGCGCACAGACGGTGAATGTCGTTCACAAGACAAGCAACGTGATCCGGAACGCTGAGCAGCACCGTTTGCTCTACTCGAGTGATACTACTGGTGCAAAGTTGGCGAAGCAGCAAGCAGTGGTAACGATCGAGTTGCACGGCCACATTTTCTTTGGGTCGGCTACGCGTATCCACGATTTAGTAAAGAGCGCAGTTGTTGTGCCGTCATGGTCAAACAAAGCGCGAAATGCTCGCAGTCGCGCCCACTCCGCCGCAACAACGATTGCTAGTAGTTCTTTCACTCACAGCCTCTCCGTCAAGAGTTTAGAGGCAGAGTGCCTCCCGCTACTGCATCACGACTCGAACCAACTCGCGTACCAAACAGTAGAAACCTCGTCGTCGCTAGAAACCCTCGACGGAGTACCTGCTGAGGAGGTTGACCGTATGATTGCAACGCGATTTATTGTTTTCAACTTCGCCGACGTATCTGGGGTCGATGCAACTGCGACGCGAGCGTGCTTCTTGGCGCTGAAAGTGCTTTTGGACCGTTTCAAAGTCTGCGTTCTCTACTGCGGGATGCGTCCCCGGATAGAACGACTGCTTCGCGTGAATGGCGTACTTCCCCCTGAAGATGCAGATTCGCTATGCACATATGATGAAGCGTTCAAGTATTGCCGAGTGACGACCGATCTAGACCTTGCGCTCGACTGGTGCGAGCAGCAGCTCATTATGGATGCCGCACGCGACAACCGCTCGAGATCGGACGACTGGGAAACGCAGTTGACGTCGGGAATTCTAGCGTCAGAGTCGCCTCTATCACTGCCAAGAATTTTGCGTGCCTATCTTGACAAATCTGGGGTAGATATTCGAGCCACTGTTGATGATCTTGCGGAGCACTTTCAGCTAACCTTATTCCAATCAAATGACCACGTTTTCTCACTCGACGAAACTGCAGACGCGTGGTTTGTGCTGCTACGAGGACAAGTAGAGTTACTCACACCGTCTCCCAGCGCCAATCTATCATCAAACTTTTCCAAAGGGGAGCTTGTTGGACGGGTTCGACCCGGTTGTTTGTTTGGTGATATGGACTTTGTGCTGCGGCAGCCGCGGATAGTCGTCGCAGTCGTAACAGCAGACAACTCGTTGGTTGCGCGAATGCCGCGCGTTCGTATGCAGAATTTACCACCAAACCTAGCGCTTGTTCTACACCAAGTATTGCTGCGTGCTTCGGTCATGACGGTAAACGAAAAATTGCACGCGCTTGCTATTTGATATCGAAGAGATTATCACCGCCGCTGCCGCCGTCTTTGAAGGATCTCTAGCACCTGTTTAGAAGGGATAGATTAGATTTGCGTGTAGTTCAACAAAGACCAAACGCAAGCTGCTCACTCCATCAGCCCCAAGCGGAGGTGGAGTACTCACTGACAAGCCACCATCTTGCTGATTGTTGGGCTCCGATTTCATCAGCTGGGACTTGAGTACGCTTCGGACGTGCTCTGGTGCGTCTTCTTCCTCACGAATTGGTTCCGTCCACTTACCACTCGCCACCTTTGTCTTGCCGGTCATCAGTGGATTGGATCCAAGTGACCCTAAGCGACTTGGGGACGGGATGGTAGATTTTGCTGGAAATGACGGAGCTGCAGACATTGGCCGTGACTGCGTAGGGATAGCTGTGATCGGGGATGATCGACGGCCTAGCTTGACTTCGATAGATTGAGAAATGCCATATACTGTAAGTGGCTGCCGAGCGATAGGGATTCCAGCGCGTTTAGCCGCTTCTTCTTTCGCTCCATTCGATTCTTCCAAGGCACTGCGGAGTTGCCGACATCTATCCGTGAGTTCTGCAATCAGGGCTTCCTTCTCGGATTGAAGCAGTTCTGACCGAGCAAGAGCCATTCGCTGGACCTCAAGCTGGGTGCTAGCAGCAACAATGCGTTCGTCCCGTATCACTATCTCCTTCTCCAGACGGCTAGCATTTGCAAACAGCGCATCCAAATCAGTCGAAGTCCACGCTCCAACGCAAACGCCAAGATCATCGTATGCATCCCGAACTAGTCGCGAAAGTAGCATGTACAGTGACCGACCAAACTCATTCAATGCGTTCCGTTTCCCCAGCCTCCTCTTGTCACTAGTGCGCGATGATGATGACGATAAGAGTGCAACCAGACCCGTCAATTCATTTTCACTTTGTTTTTCACGGCTACATAGCATCTCCAGTCGAGCAAGCAAGCGCTTCCGTTCGTGGGCAACGCGCAAGCCCAATTGATCACTGAATCGCTTTTCAAAGCCAAGTCGCAGTTTCGCCTCCGTTACTGACTGGCTGTCGCTGTACATGTCGTCCGGTGGCTGACTGTCACCAGAAACAAACTCGGCAATTATTTGCTTCAAATCGTCACTAGGACCATCGTGATGGCTCTTCCACTCGGTGAATGCGTCTTCAAGAGCATGGAGACGAGCACTGCGAAGCTCTAGCCGTTGTAAACGCCTTTCTACTTCGCCCACGTACTCTTGGTGGGCATCATCCACTCTTGTCAAATCCTCCACTCGGCGTTCTTTAGCATCCAATCGAAACTGCAGTTCGCGTTGCTCGTTTTTCGACATCTCCCGTTCTTTTTCAAGCTGAGCAATTCGTTCGGCACCAGCAACAAGCTCAGCCTTGGCTTCTGCCAGTAAACTCGTCGCACGTACTAGTTCACCTTGGACTTTGGCGGTTGCATCCTGTGCTTGCTGCTCGCGCTTGTCACTTGCTCGTTGCTCTCGCTCGAGTTCCACAATCTGCTGCTTAGCACTAGTAAATTCCTTGTTTACGGTAGCCAGAGCTTGCCGCAGATTTTGCTCGACAATCTCGGATGCAGTCATCGCCATATTCTTTAGCATAGAAGAAGTAGGGTCCATGCCGCCTCTCCCTGGCGAGGTTGCTCCGAAAACGAACGATGAACCACGACGCGTGCCGTGTCTGGAGGTTGGCGAGTCACTCCCGCGGCTCGCTATCAATGTGTTCTTGAGTTGCTCTGTCTCTCGGCGGCTAGCTCGAAGTGCTTCTAGAAGTTGCTCGTTAGCCATTTCCACATTGTTGTACGCCGCACGAAGATCTCGCAGCGTTGCATGGAGGTGGGCCTCTCGATCGTGATACGCATCGGTAGTCTCCTTGATCTTTTGCTCATGCAACGCCTCACGTTGACGCGCTTGCTCCGCTCGAAGACACGTTTCGAGTGTTGCAAATCGATCCATTTCTTTTTTGAGTGCCGTCCGGGTTCGCCTCAGCTTGTCTTGGTACATATCGGCCTGCTTGGCAAGCGCCCGCTTTGCGGACGCCTGCGACCGCATTATACTCTCGTTGAGAGCATCAACTGCAGAATCTGCATGCCGACCGATTCGCGTCGTCAACGACTCTAGCTCTTGACGGACAACCTCACCAAGTCGGTCATTCAGCAACGTCATGTGCTTGCGCCACCCCGCTTCGCCCCTGACAAAGACCGCGTCTGTGTCGCTTTGGGTCTGCACAGCCTGAAAAACGTCAACTAGTGCATCTGTGGCTGCGTGGAGCTGATCTTCAAGTACTGCTCGCCACGCTCGGAAGGGAGCCATCGTATTGGTGGCTTCCGCTTCAATGTCGATGCCGGTCGAGTCGGCCAGGTCATCCATAGATCCCGTCGATACTCCGGTAACTGCTCCATCGCCAGAAGACTCGGCAGGTTGTGACGCATCAGGAGGCGTTGGTGTCTCGGGGACCGTGAGGGAGCTCTCCATGCCCGAAGTAGTCAAGTGGTTGCGTCGCTCTGACCCAAATTCACATTTGAAAATACATCGGCATTTATATCGCCTTCCAAACCGTGCTGCTTATGCGCGGGCATTTTGGACGAAGTTTTTATCGTAGCTGTCGACAAAAAAGTTGGGGTGAACTGGGGCCCGAGAGCGAGACACTTGTTTAATGTTGGAACCAATATCAAAAAGGGATGCGAGTGCCGTGAAACTCTAGATGTAACGGCGCTAACAATTGCATCAGCGAGGCCTTGCACACCCCGATGAAACAGAAAATCAGCACGAAGGTTGAGCGCGTGATCTTCTGACACATTTGTAGTCACCAGTCACCAATGCAGCGCGAGGATGGGAGAACTGGATTGTGCTAGCCGGAGTTGGCATTGAATCAACGAAGTAGTTGCGTATCATCAAGTGTAGAAATCGTCACGACACGTTTACAGTGAGGCCACCTGCTGATAGTACTCCACCGCAAGTGAGATCGTGAATTGAGGATACGATTCACCTACCGTCTCGATGTGAGTCGCTTACCCTAGGCGAGAGAGGTCCTCGACGATCCTATCCCAATTGCGCTCGTTCTACTCGGGGAGCGAGGCTGCGATGACGAAGTCAAACCCAAAGCGCACCTTGGAGCCGTTGAGGCAGCCGCCGACGCGCGCGTCCAGGTCGTCGAGCGTCTTGCCCACCGCCTTGGCGAGCTCCTCGTCCTTGAACAGCACGAGCTGGTTGCGGCCGACCTTGAGCTGTCTCTGGACCGTCTCGCGGGTGTAGACGTTGGCGAGCTTGATGCTGCCTTCCTCAACGAGCCCCGCGAGCCGCAGCTGCCGCTGGTACCACGTGAGGGGGAATTCTCGGTAGCAGCGGCGGCCCGCGAGCAGGATGCAGGCGTCGCGCGTGCGTGCCGTCTCCTGAATGAGCTCACCGGCCTTCTTTTCAGGCTCGCTGGCCTCGGCGGGGCTCTTGGACTCGCTCAGCGGCTGCAGGCCGATCATGTACATGCGCCCGCCGGGTTTGAGCAGCGTCCGCAGCCGCTCGCACACTTGCTCCTGCGGGGGCTCTCCTCGTCAGCGCCTCGCCTGTCGTGTGCGTTTTCAGGTTTCGGCCGCACCTGGTAGAAGGGCGCGAATCCCTCGACGGCGCCCACGAGGTAGTCTGTCGGCCGTGCGGGACAACAGCGAGCGCGTCAGCGTCAGGGAGCTGTCAGAAGTCTGCGGCCGCGCCCACCGGCCACGATGACGTCGAACGGCGCCTCGTCCGCCAGGAAGGCCGCGTCCTGCCAGTTGCCGGCCGCCACGCGCAGCTGGGGCATGGGGAACTCGCGCGCGAGCGCCGCAGCCAGCGCCGGCTCGCCCGTCACGGCCACGAGCGCCGCGGGCGCCGGCGAGAGCGCCGAGAGCCAGCGCAGCGAGTGGCGGCCCGTGCCCGCGTCCAGCACGCGCCCCCACGGCCGCGCCTGTGCCCGCTCGCGCGCCTCGATCCACGCGAACAGCGCGTCCGTCTTGCCCGCCTTGGCCGTCATGCCGACCGCCTGTCTCGAGTCAAAGTTGCCTCGAGCGAAAGTGGCGAGTACCGGTAGCAGGGAGACCCGCTACCGGTATTCGGCCGTGTCGACGTTGACGTGCAAGTGCAACCCGCGCGCATACTCAAAGCGACTCAAGGCGACAGGCGCGCATGTGGGTCTCGTCCTTCGCGCGCGGCGGCGCCTCGCGCCCGGAGGCCTCGGTCTCGGTGCGCGCGCGTGTCTGGGGCTCGGAGCAGGCGCCGCGCGGCCGCCGGCAGCCGCGCGGGGGCGCGTCGGGCGCGTCAGTCGGGCCGCAGGACGCGCTGACGCTGGCGGCCACGGCCGACGTGGCGCTGCTGCGGCGCCTGCGCGTCGTCCACGGGTCCTTCGTGGCCGTCGAGCGCCAGGGCCGCGCGCACCTGGCGCGGCTCGTGCTGGTCCTGCGGCCGGACGAGATCGCGGACGCCGACCAAGACGGAGAGGAAGAGCCCAGCGACGTGACGCTGTCCCCACTGCTGGCCTTCAACCTCGGCATCCCGCTGCACGCGGTCAATACCGCGCACGTGGCCGTGGCGGTGCGCGGCTTCGCTGCTTACGGCGCAGCGCCTTCCGCTCGGACTAACGCTGGCTTGTTGCGCGCAGGCCACCATCCGCGCAGTGTCGGCCGAGGACCTCGGCCTGGCCGCTCCCGCGGCCTCGCCCTTCCGCCGCAGGCACCAGGAGCACCCGGCCGCGGCGGCGTACGCGCTGATCGCGCCGCTCTTGGTGTCCAGTTTGTCCTGCAGCGAGCACGCAGTCATGAAGCGCCCCGACGGACTGCTCGAGGCGGTGCGGCGCTTTTTCGCGTCGCCCCAAGTGCTCCAGGCCGGCGACGTGTTTGCGGTGGCGCTGAGCGAAACCTCTCAGACACACGCGCTAGTCGGGGGCGACCACGCTCGCGCTGCTGCAGCCTACGCTCCGTACAAGTCGGTGGATATCCCAACTGCGTATCTCGTGTCTAGAGGCGGCGCAGAGCCTCAAATACCGCCGAATGCGGCCACTGTGCTTTTGCCGCCGACACTAGACGTGGACACCTCGCTGGTCTTCTTCCGGGTCGAAAAGCTGGATGGTGGCGATAGCACGGCCATCGCATTCACAGTGTCCGAGTCCACGGAGCTCGTTCAGGGGACGCCAGTGTCGGCTCCCGCTCCCGACGAAACGAGCATCAAGAGGTTCCTCTCCTACTGCAGATACCACGACGCGGCTCGCATTCTTCCTTCCCCTATTGACACTTCGCTGCCGACACCAGCAGTGACCAAGCTGTACGATGTGCTTTACCCGTCATTGTTGTGCGATATCCCGACGTCGGTTCTTCTGAGCGGGCCTCGAGGAGTTGGCAAGCGAACGCTGGTTTATCAAGCCGCAAAGTACTTGGGCGTGCTGGTGATTGAAGTGCCTTTCACAGAGCTGACGGGTCAGTCCGAGCTGCATCTCCTCGAGAATGTCCGTGAACAAGTGACCAAGGCTCGTGCGCTGTCTCCGTGCATGCTGTACATCAGCCACTTCTTCCCGGTGGACAAGGAAAACGACGAGGCTGAGCTTCGCATTGGAGCGGCGCTATCCGAGTGCATTCGCACGCTCAGTCAGCACAATCATAATATCCCGCTCATCGCCTGTGTCGAAGACAAGGGTGATGTCCCCAAGTACATTCGCCAATGCTTCTTGTACGAGATGCAGCTGGAAGCTCCGGATCTCCCAGGACGGGTCGACTTCCTGAGCCACGTCGTTTCTTCTGCCCGGCTGTCCGAGGATGTCGATCTGAAGGAGGTGGCGCAGTTAACCGCAGGTCGCACGTACGGCGAGCTGGCATCGATTGTCGCTGACGCGGGCGCGTTGGCAGTTCATCGCGCAATTGGCGATGATGATGACAGCGACGATGATTATTTGCTCGAGCTCGTTATGCCGTCGCTCGCAGGTGACGATGCAAACGAGCTCGCCATCACGCCATCTGATCTAGAGACTGCGATCAAGAACCAGCAAGCCCAGTCCTCGTCTAATTCAAAGGTCAGCAATGCATCAATTCCGAACGTCAAGTGGACCGATGTCGGTGGGTTGGAAGATGTCAAGGACGAGATTCTGGACGTTGTCCAGCTCCCCATCAACCACCCGGAGCTGTTTGCAAGCGGCGTGCGCCAGCGTTCGGGCATTCTTCTGTATGGACCTCCTGGAACCGGCAAGACGCTTTTGGCCAAGGCAATCGCGACGGAGTGTAACCTCAACTTTTTGAGTGTCAAGGGCCCCGAGCTGCTCAACATGTATATTGGCGAGAGTGAGAAGAACGTGCGCCAAGTTTTCGCAAAGGCGCGAAGCTGCCGCCCGTGCATCCTCTTCTTCGACGAACTGGACTCGCTCGCTCCGATGCGTGGTCGTGGCTCCGACTCAGGTGGTGTGATGGACCGAGTTGTCTCGCAGCTCCTGACGGAGATCGATGGACTCAGCGGAGGTGGCAACGACCAGGTGTTCGTGATTGGCGCCACGAACCGCCCGGACCTGCTTGAGACCGGCCTACTTCGCCCCGGCCGATTCGACCGACTGTTGTATCTGGGCATCTGCAGCGAGCGCTCTGCGCAGTTGAAGGTGCTCAAGGCGCAGACGCGCAAGTTTGCGTTCGCAGATGACGTCGATTTGGAGGCAGTCGTGGAGCAGTGCCCTCTGCATTTCACGGGAGCGGATTTTTACGCGCTGAGCTCCAGCTCGTTGGCTGCCGCGCTCAAGGACCGCGTCGAGGAGCTGGATCGTCAGATCGGTGCGTTGCGTGTGGTCCTGAATTTCCATGCACGGTTACTGACGATTGTGTTTGTCATGGTGTACAGAGGAGATCAACGCCGCGGACTGCTACTCGTCGAGCCCCATGACGGTGCGCATGCTGCTCAACCGCCTGCCTCCCGAGGAGCTCCGCGTCCCTGTGCGACAAGCGCACCTGCTGCAGGCTCTGGCGCAAGTGGTGCCGTCCGTCTCGCCCGCCGAGCTCGCGCACTACGAGAACCTCAAGCGGCAGTACAGCTCTCGGTAGACAAAGCTATTGTGGCTGCAATGGATGTATCGAAACGTACTGTAGAGACCTGCTTCCAATAGCGCCATGCGGCGTGGCGTTCTGCGGTCAGGAGCTGCTCATTCGGCAGAGGCGCGCCGCTGTTTGACGCCAGCCGCTGCTGTATCGTCATGGTCGATATCCGAGGCGAGCGGCAGCAAACGCTTCAACGTGCGGGGCGATGCGACGACCACTCGACGCAGAACCAGATGGCTTCATCCCTGTTAATCCGTCCATGGCAAAGGCCAGCCGCTCCCGCAGTGATGACCAGCAGCTTCGAACAGCGCAAGCAGATGGCTGTGAGGGCCCTATACTGCGTCCCCGTTGCCGCGCTGAACGCTCTCGGCCGTCCTCTCGGCCCCTCCGCTCGTCACTCCGCATCTCGCCGCCAGCCTCGCACTTGCCGCCACCTCCAGCCCCCGACCGCTACCCAGTAGCATCCATGGCTCGCTCGCTCTTCACCTCCACGCTCTGCCTCGCGCTCGCGGCGCCGCTCGCAGCCGCGGGCGCCTACGGGTCCGACAGCGAGACGCAGCAATGGCTGGACGCGTTCCAGGGCCGCGCGACGGCCGTGGCGGCGCCCGCCGACAGCTGCAAAGTGTGCTTCTATCAGGAGCCCAACTATGCGGGCGCTTCCTTCTGCGTGGGCAAGCGGGACGCCTCGTGCACGACGGCCGCGCCCATCTCGGCGCCGTCGACGATCGGCAGCGTCAAGTTCTTCACCGAGGCCGACGGCTGCGAGCTCGTGGCCAACGTGCGCGTCACGGTGCCGCCGTACGACCAGCGCGTCGACAGCTGGAGCTCCAGCGTCGCCTCCACGGGCTACGACGCGACGGTGCAGGAGCTGTTCGTCGAGCCCGCGGGCCGCGCGTGCTTCCTCGCGACTGTCGACTCGACGCACCTCGGCCAGTGCTACACCAAGAGCAAGGCGACCATCGAGGCGCGCTACAACAAGCTCTTCTCCGAGGTGCTGCTTTTCAAGACGGCGGCCACCGACTTCTACATCGTGGCGTACAGCAACACGGGCGCCTCGCAGCGCAGCGGCTCACTCTCAAAGCGCTTCACGGCCTCCAGCAGCAACCTGACGGTCAGCGCGAGCGGCGACTCGCTCAAGACGCTTGACGGCCAGATCCAGTCCTTCCAGTACGTGCCGTGCGCGCAGGCGTGAGCGGCAAGTTGAGTTCGTGTCAATCAATAGTACAGTGGCGTGTTAGTCGATGGTTGTCGGTTGTCCCGCGTCAAAGCTCGAACTTGCGCTGCAGGTCGTCGTCCGGGTCGCTGGCCACGACCTCCGCGCGCTGCTTGCTCCACACGAGCCGCGGCGGCAGGCCCGTGCTGTCGAACAGGTGCGCATTGGGCACGCGCGTCGCCAGCAGCTTGAAGTTGCGCGTCACGAGCTTGGCGGCCATGTCGATGATCTCGTGGGGCACGTCGCGCCCGTAGCCGTTGTTACTGCGCTTGTGCACGCGCTCGTAGGCCACGGCGGCCGGCACATCCAGGCACACGACGTGCGTGTCGAAGCCCGCCGACTTGACCTGGTCGATCACGCCCGCGTAGCTCGCGAATGACTTGCCGCTGCCGTGCAGGATGATGTTCTTGCGGCACATGATGGCGCTGTGCAGGTTCTTCTTGAGGATGAAGCGCGCCTCGTCGCGGCAGAGTTGGTAGCGCGTCTGCGGCCCCGGCAATAGGGGCTTCTTGGGGTCGCCCGCAGCGTCTAGGTTGGCCTCGTTGCCGAGCCCAATGTTGAGCATGGCGTGGTAGAACTCGGGCAGCAGCGCGATGATGTCGTCGACGTCGAAGTTGACAAAGTCGGCGAGCGAGAGCTCCCCGACCATGTCGAGGTGGCTCAGGATCGTCGACTTGCCCGCGCCTGGGATGCCGATGAGCAGCACGAACTTGGGGAACGAGATGGCCTGCGGCGCCGACTCGTACAGCTGGTGGGCGATGCGCGCGTGCAGCCGCAGTCGCTCCTTGGTGAAGTACCCGCGCGCATCCGAGTGCAGGTTGAAGGTCGAGGCCGCGGGCACGCGCGTCATGAGGTCGGCGTCGACCTCGTGGATAGGTTTGGTGTCGCGGTGTCCCGGCACGGGGCTCACGTGCTTGTTCATCTCGCGCAGGATGGCCGCCGTCTTGCCCGGATTGGTCGTGGCGTCGTCCACGGGCGCCAGCAGCAGCCGCTCGACGTCCTCGCTCACGTCGCGCGTGAAGCTCGCGTCGCTCTGCGGGTCGTACGTCGGGTGGGACGTGTCCAGGAACAGCGGCCCACACTGCTGCAGCTCGTCCACGCGGAACCTCGCGCGCCGCAGCGCCGCCAGGAACCGCTGGATGCGCTGCGGGTCGTCGGCCATGTGCACGACCAGCGGCTGCTCGTTGGCGGCCTGCTCTCGCTCTCGCTCGCCCCCGCGCGAGCAGTTAGCGAGCGTGGGGACCACCTCGGGCTCGTTTCGCAGGCCGACGACCTCGGCGCCGAACTCGTCGAGCAGCTCGCGCAGCTGCCGCCAGCGGCGCTCGCGCACGCGCTGCGGGCGGCCGAGACCCGCGGGGGCGTCGAGCCTGAGCAGCACTTGGGCGCGCAGCAGCAGCTGGTGGTTCTCGACGCAGAAGCGGCGCGTGGTGACGTGAAAGAAGGTGACGGCCACGAGCGCGCGCAGGCGCTTCTTGAGCCCGGGCAGGTCGCGGTCGCGCAGCGCGCAGGAGATCGTCACGCGCGAGAGCTCGGGCACGGCCGTCGAGCGCACGCACAGGCTCGAGATGTTCTGGTCCGCGTACGCGAACACGTCGGCCAGCTGCGCCAGCGTGCCCGGCCGGTTCACCACCAGCGCCGAGATGATGCGCTCCTCCCACCGCAGCCCCGAGCCTGAGTTTAGGCTTGGGCTTGGGCTTGGGCTTGGGCTTGGGCTAGAGCCTGAGCCTGATCCAGAGCTGCTTGAGCTTGAGCCCAGAGCCGTCGACAGGGCGCGCGGCGGGGCGCGGGCAGCCGCCGCCAGGCGCCGAGGCAGCGCTTGCAGCGCTCGTAGCATCATTGGAGTGCGAGATTCCGGCGGGTTGCGAGTTTTCAAGCCCCTCAAATCAAATATTTACAAAACCACTAATACAATTATGGAGGGTTTCCGCGCCTTCAGATTAGAAAAGATTCCGAGGAAAAGCATGAGCACGCCGGGGGACAAGAAGGCCAAGAAGGCGGCGGCGGGCGTTGCTGGCAAGGAGGAGAAGGCGCCGGCGGCGCTGGTGCTCGTGACGGAGGAGGACGACGAGTTTGAGGAGTTCGAGGACGCCGAGTGGACGGGCCAGGCCGAGGACAAGGAGGCGCACGTCAAGCAGCAGTGGCAGGACGACTGGGACATCGACGACGCCGACGACGACTTTTGCAACCAGCTGCGCAAGGAGCTGCAGCGGGCCGCTTAGGAAGCGCGTGGAGGCCCGAAACCGAGTAGCTAGCTGCCCAGGGGAGAGGGGAACGAAGCGCGATGGCTTGAGCTGAGGTAGTGGTGTGTGTGTGTGTGAGTTTGGTTCTTGTCGTTACGTCTGTCTATCTCTCTCGCCAGCTCCGGGGCCACGCCGCCTAGTTCTTGAGGTGCTCGGGGGCCGAGGGCGTGTACAGCGCGTCGCGCTTCCACTCGGGCACGTACTGCTTGAAGCGCTCCTGCTCCTCCTCCTCCTCCGTGTCGAAGAGGCTCTCGGGCGTGAAGTCGGCCTCGGCGCCCGCCTTGGCCTGCGCGGGGGCCCCCGCCCCCGCCCCGGCCCCAGCGTCGGCGTCGGCCTCGACCTTGGGTGCGGCACCGGCGCCGGCGCCCGCCAGCAGCCGCTTGACCTGCTCGAGCGACTGGCGCGTGTTGAGCACCTTGTCCAGCGGGTCGCGCACCTTGAACGTGTGGAAGCGCAGGATGGGGAAGCTGTTCTTGAGCTTGGCCTCGATCTCGGCCAGCACGACTGGCGACGTGTTGAACTGCGATACCACCAGCTTGGCCTCGTAGTGCCGCTGCAGCTCCCCCCACCGGCGGTCCTCGACGCCGTAGCCCAGGCGCCGCTCCCCGCGGTTCTCGGTCGCGCGCACCACGCCGCCGTTCGCTGTGATCACGCGCGCGCACTCCTGGAACACGGCCGCGACGTCCTTGGGCGTCGCCTTCAGGTTTGTCAGCAGCACTTGCTTGTACAGCGGCATGGCGAGCGAGGGCGGGCGAGGCGAGCGTGGGTGGGCAAGGCTTGCGTGGCCGGCTTCGAAGGCGCGGTTTGCGCGCTTCCAGGGCCATCGATCAGGTCGGCGCTTAGCATATAGGTTTCTGTATCACACTATTTAGGGTGGTTTTACATTGTTTTGGGTATATGCTGGGAATGTGTTCTGGGCACCGTAAGAGCATGCTGGTGAGCCCATGCTCATGCTTGGCGCGCACGCTGGTGGCTCATGCACAGACAAAGCTGCAGTAGCCGATGCGGGTAGGAGTTCGTGCATGCATATAGCTACTTGCGGCACGCAAGTGTAGCAGCCCCTTTCTTCCGAGGAAGGACGGCGTGCCCAGGATCCCTATCGGCTGACTCTGACAAGCATCACCTAGCATGATCTACAAGACCTTGCGTCTAGCGCTGCAATCGAACCGCTCTCGCCCGCCCACAGATCCCTTGCCTGCCACGCAGTTGGTGCATCCGAATCCGCAAACTCACAACCTCCACAAGAAGTTCTCTCCATCAACAGTATATCCAACTTGCTCTCCTCACCAACTCAAAACAGCGCATTGCAGTACTCAAGGAAAGACAAGCGCCTTCGCCGCTCCTTCGCTGCGGTCTTCACACTTCAGAAACCCGCGCTTGAAACGGAAGTGTCGAGCGCTCTCGTGAGCGTGGGACCTGGCCCGCCCACGACTCGCGAGGCGCTTGACCTCGCAGCACAGTACAGTAATCAACCTGCGGGGCCGAGTGTCGAGGCAACTTCAGCGTAGCAAAGACCCGCCCTTGCATGCAATCGCTTGTCCGTGTGTCTTGAGGTTCAACCAAAACCCCGCACACGCGATACCACCCGAAACGCGATACAAGATGCGGTCCATCTCCCCCTGCCTCGCCAGCATAATCACACCTCCCACATTTAATACGTCCCCCCTCCTCTCCATCTCAAGTCACCACGCACGCGATTCGTAGTCCGCTTGGCGGCACGAGGCCAGTCGCCGATTCCCCCGCGAGCCCCCAGAGCCCAGAGCTCCTTCGCTACCAGCCAACCAGCCAGACAGCTAGAGACGATGGCGAGCAAGGCTCCGTCCTCGGCGTGGATCGGGTACGCGGCCATGGCGCTGCTGGCCGTGCAGTTCGGGCTGCAGCCGATCCTGTACAAGGAGTTCGCGGCCGGCGCCAAGAACTCGTCGGTGCTCGTCATCGGCTGCGAGAGCTTCAAGCTGCTGCTGGCCGCGCTCACGCTCGCGAGCTCGGGCGGGCTGGGCTCGGTGGCGCGCAACTGGACGCTGCGCGAGTCGCTCGCGGCGTCGGGGCTGCCCGCGTGCACCTACGCCGTGCAGAACGTGCTCATCCAGGTGGCCTACCAGCACCTGCCGTCCATCGTCTTCAACCTGCTCAACCAGACCAAGCTGCTCTGGTCGGCGCTCTTCATCCACCTGCTCATCGGCACCAAGTACTCGCTTGCGCAGTGCTTCTCCATGCTCACGCTACTCGGCGCCGCCATGCTGCTCTCGCTCTCCAAGGATTCGGGCGGAGACGCGGCCGACGCGCCGCCCATGTCGGTCGAGTTCGGCCTCGTGCCCGTGCTGCTCGCCTCCATGCTCTCGGGGCTTGGCGCCGCCATCACGCAGCGCTCCATGCAGCAGCACAAGCGCGACGCCGCGCTCGTCACCATGGAGCTCTCGCTCTACGGCTCGCTCTTCCTCATGATGCCGGCCATCTGGTCGACCATCACCAAGACGCCCAACGACGAGTCGCCCGCGCTCAACGCGCTCAAGTCGATCGACGCCGTCTTCGAGGGCTGCGACGTCTACACGCTTATCCCGGTGGTCAGCAACGCCTGCGGGGGCCTGCTCGTCGGCACCGTCACCAAGTACGTCGGCGGCGTGCTCAAGTCGTTCGCACTCATCTGTGGCATCGCCTTCACGGCCTTCGTCGAGTCGTACGTCTACGGCGCCGTGCTGCCGCGCGAGGTCTTCGTCGCCGCCGCGCTCGTCGCCTTCAGCATGGCCGTCTACTCGAGCTTCCCCTACGTCGACGCCTCCAAGTCCAAGGCCAAGAAGGAGTAGAGTCGCAGGCAACCGTGTCACGTCGCCCGCTAGGCAATAGAACAGCCTTGAGCCTAAGTGGACGTTATTCTCGATGGAGACCAGCTCTTGCTCGGAGGTGATACTAATGAATCCTCCATGAACTCTCGATGGAGCGTCCACAGATCAATCCGCCGAGGACATCAAGATAGCGCGAAGTATCGTTCATGAAGGCGAGACTGGAATCTATCGGAATGTGAAGCTACAGTGTCGTTCATGAAGGTGACTTACTATATTAACTGTATGGAGCTGCGGAGCTGGAGCTAGACGACGAAGCCGGCGGTGAGCTGCTCGCTGAGCACGGTGTCGGGGACGAACGCGGCCCCGCAGACGTCCACGTCCACCGAGTCCACGGCCGCTGCGGACGCGTCCACGGCCGCGGCCTCGTCCCCCTCGAGGATCATGCGCCAGAGGAAGCGGTCGGCCGCATCCACGTCCGCGTCCGCCGCGTCCGCGTGGCCCGCGAGCCGCAGCAGCCGCATGCACTCGAGCGCCACGGTGTCCACAGCGGCCACGCCCTCGGCCGCGGACCGGTGCAGCTGCGCGAGCTGCGCCTGCACGCAGACGGCGTCCAGCACGCGGTCTGGCGCCGTGCGCACGAGCTGCTGCGTGAGCTGCACGAAGCGCGCGGACGGCAGCGCCAACAGCTGCGCCGTGGCGGCCGCGCTGGGCCGCGCCATGAGCCGCGCGGCCGCGGCGTCCACGACGGCGTCCACCAGCGGCTCGCAGCCGGGCTCCTCGTGGCCGAGCCGCACGGCCGAGACCATGTCCTCGACGGCCGCGGCGTCGTCCGCGAGCCGCTGGGCGCGCAGGAAGGCGAGCACGCGGTCGCGGACGGCGGCGGCCGCCCGCAGCTCGAGCCGCAGGGCCGCGCGGACGAGGTCCACGGCCGCGGCCAGCGTCGAGGCCGGGTCCAGCAGCAGCTCGCCCGCGTACATGAAGACGCAGAGGCGCTCGAAGGCCGCGGCGCCGCCCGGCAGCGCGTCCAGGCGCAGCACGGGCGCGCTTTGCCCCGCGGCCGCCAGCGGGCGCGCCAGCCGCCGCAGCAGCGCGCTCTCGAGCAGCACCGGATGCTTGTGCAGGTTGAACTGCGCGCCAGCCACGAGCACCACGAGGTTGCACAGCGGCCGCCGCGCGCGCCACTGCGGCCACTCGCACAGCGCCGCGGCTGCGCCGGGCCGCAGCAGCAGCTCGGCCAGCTCGGCGTCGGCCTCGAGCTCCGCGCGGGGCTTCTTGGCGGTCGGGACCGCCGGTGGGGACGGCGCGGACGGCAGCGCGCGCTTGCGGACGACCGCGGACGGGCCCGCGGACGAGGCCGCGGACGCGGACGCCAGGCGGGCCGCGCGGCCGTTGGTGGTCACGAGGTTGCGGCAGTGGCAGCAGGTCGCGCGGTTGCTGTGCACGCAGCGGTCGTCGCGCGAGCAGCCGGGGCGCTTGCAGGCGCGACCGTTGCCCTCGCGGCGCGAGCCGCAGCGGCCGGCCGCATGGATGCCGCAGCGGCCGTCGCACGCGCAGTGCATGCACTGGCCGGGCAGCCCCGAGCACGAGGGCAGCGAGCAGGCCTTGCGGAGCTTGCGCGGCGGCTTGGACATGGCTGCGGATGCGGATGCGGATGCGGACGTGAGGACGGACGTGTGGATGCGGATACGCGGACGGGGCGACACGCTGCGGACGGCTGCGGACGGCTGCGGATTTCGCACTGAGGCGTCCGCGCTGGCCGCGGCCGCGGAGACCCGGGACTCGCGGCCGGGGAGATGGGCGCGCCAGCCGCAAAATTCCGTCCGGCAGCGGTCAACTTCCGAGTGCGCAACGGCCGCTGACTTGGGTTTTGTAAGCGGCGGCGGCGCACAGTCATCGAGACGGCCCGGCTCTGCGACTTGACAGGTGCCGCTGTGGACCACACGCGACTTCGGTTGCGGCGCTTTGAGGTGACACCGTTCGACGCGTGCTACTGTCGAAACCATACAAGCGCCAAGTGCAATCGGAGACCCATACAAGCGCGCAGTGAGAGATGACGACCGCAGCGAGATTTCGAGCACAGTACTCGGGCCGACGGTCGGCTGCTTGGCAGTTGGTCCAGTCGACGGCCACACGACCTGGCGCGTTCGGGTGAGGCGCTCCATGCTTGCCTGCTGCAGCAGCACGCGGCAGGCGGCGCTGCCGCAGAATCGTATGACACAAGACGCGCGAGGCGAGGCGAGGCGAGGCGAGGCGGAGGTTGGAGCGAAGGGCTTTTGGCGTTCGCCCGATCGGCGATCGTCGCTGAAGGTTGAAGGAGCTACGGTACTGTAGGATACTGTGCCGTCCGAGAAGAAAATCCCATTGGCGCCGCCGTCGCCCGCTCTATGGCGGGGCGGCAGCGCCTGTTTCGGCCGGTGAGCAGCGGCTTGCACACCCTGCGGATACGTTGGCAAGCCGAAGGAAAGGGAGGGAGAGAGGGAGGCCTCGACGGGTCGATCTCATCGCCAGAGCGAGCCGCTGAGATGATATCGCATTGCGAGTCGTGGGCCTGGAGCGCCAGGAAGAGGGCGACTTGGCGCTGCTGCTGCTGCCATCGATGCAGAGCCCGAGAGTGTTGTGCCGTTGGGAGGAGGTGGTGGCGTCAACCTGCCGGCCGATCTCTGACATGTTTACCCCGGAGAAGATGGACCCACCGCCCATACAAACGCCAAGTCTGTGCGTCTCAGCAAGCCGCCGCGAATTGTCCCACGCTTTCAGCGCGCGCCGATGACTGCTGCAAGAAAATCGCCACCCGCCCGCCCCACCGCAATAGAGCGCGGTTGCGACCAGCGCAACAAACACTCCAACACGCAGATTACGGAGTCCTCCTGGCCCGTCCCTCGTCATCATCTAGCAGCCCATCTCCGGACTGTCAGTCCCAGCAGCTCGCTTGCTGCGCCGGCGCCGTTGGCGTTGACCGCTCTTCGTGCTGGGCTTGGTGGTTCTGCTGTATTACACTGTACGGCTTCCTAATGGCCTGACAGACTGCGAGCCGCTTACGAGGCAGCGGAGGGATGGCACCGCGTCGCCGAGAGTTGAGACGAGGCCGGTGCTGACTGACTGACTGACTGGCTTGGTGGCTCACCTTCAGCCCTCATCAGACCCACTCTGATCTAGCCGCCCCGCGATCCATTTCGGTGCTGCTACCGTACAGTGCGTGCGCCTTACTGCGCGGCGCCGAGCGCGCTCGCCAGCGCCGCCGCCGCGCGCTGCTCGGCCGGCTCTTCGCTCTTGCGCAGCGCTGCGAGCGCCTCGGCCACCTTTTCTCGTTCGACCACGAGGCGCAGCGCTACGTTCTCTCTGGCCTTCGACTCGGCCGGGCTATCGGTGCCGAGCGCTGAGCGCGCGTGCTGCAGCTGCAGCTTCAGCAGCGAGGCGAGCGCTCCGGCGGCAGCCACGCGCACGACGGCGTACTTGGCGTCCCCAGCGCCAAAGTCGGCGCAGCAGCGGCCGACCACGCGCGAGACGCGGTCCGAGCCACCGGGAGAATCGGCGGATACCAGCACCATCGACGAGGGCGGGCAAGCGCGTAGCACAGCCGCGAGGCACTCAAAGGCGGAGCGACGAACGCTCCAGGCGTTAAACACGGGCTGGGCGATGGTCGTGAGGAGCCACTCGATGAGGTCACTGCTCGTGCTCGCAAAGGAGGCGTCGGCAGCCACAGTCGGCGGCCATGCGAGACCCATCGCATCCAGCACGCTCTTTAGCAACAGCGGGGGCAATGAGGTGGCATTCTCATCGACAGTCCTGGAAGCTGACGAGCTGGTGAGCCACTCCACTAGCAGTCGGCGCAGCGCGAGGGCATTTTCGACGCGTTTCGACGCTGGTAAGCGAGATGAAAGCGCCCCGACGCTTGCAATTGCGCTTTCTTGGTATGCGAGGTCGCGAGTACGCCACGCACGCTCGCACTCCGCCAGCAGTAGCGACGACAGCTCTGCATCATCGCCTGCAGTGTCGCCATCCGGACGCGAGACACTGCCGGCAACGACAACCAGAGCCTCCAGCACAGCGCCCTTGCCCTTCCACAGACGCCCAGGCACGGCAGCAAGCAACTCTTGGCACACGCGAAGCGATTGGTCTTGCGAGAGCTTGGAGCGATACGTAGACGCTGTCGAAAAGAGAGAGCTCAACGCTCGCACTGCCTGGGCACGCGAATCCCACGCAGGCTGAGCGAGCAGCCGCGCCGTCGCAAGCAAAGCACCATCAACCGACTCGCGCGCATACAAGATGGACGGCGGGAGCTCGTCGAGCACCTGGCGCCAGGTAGACGCAAGTGCTTCGGACGCAGAGAATTGGCCAACAAAGGCAGCTGGGAACACGTGCGAGCAGTACCAGTCGTCGTTCGGAGTACTGCTGCTAGTCTCGAGCGTCGTAAGAGGAACCTTTGCGACCAGCTCCTTTGTTGCAATGGCGCTAATCATCAGGAATCGACTCGCATAAAACGCTTCGACATTGCTGCTGCTGTTCACATCCTTGGGAATGTCAGCAGCTGGCTCATCGATTGCGATCTTCTCGTCGTTGTCGTCATATGCGGTCGGATTCAGCTCGACTTCATTGAGAGGATCGGCAATAGCTGCTGGCGTGCGCACAACCTTGGACCGCGCAAATATTCCATCCCGGACATACACCCGCACATTCGATGCTTCAGCTAGCGGACACAAGTACGCCGCTGCTCGGACGTAGGCGCGTACTGCCATCCCATCTGCCACTGCGTCGCCATTGCCAACGGTGTCGCCATATCGCTCGTTCTCGTCTGCAGTCTTGTTGCGCACAAATGGCATCAGCACACGCCGAAGCAGTGTATCGGCACCGCCACATTTGCGCAACTCGAACGGCAGCTCAACCGCAAGCGTCGCAACAAAGTTGGCCGTACCCACGCGTGTGTTGAGCCCAACACCGAACTGCAGCAAGCTAGCGATACCGCCGCCAAAGCGCGTAAGATCACCGACGATTTCAACACACTTGGGCGTGTCTGCAAGCTGCTTCAAACGTGTGGTCGCGAGTTCGAGAAGCTGACCCACCGGTCCTGCTTGGCTTAACGACACACGCAGCCTCTCGAGCTCGTCCTTCTTCTCGACGTGGAATTGGGCATACTGAAGCTCGGGCATTTCAAGAGACGACAGATACTCCAATAGGGTCGGGATCAGCGATGCCAGGTTGTCTTGAATCGCCACCGCGTCGAGTTCCTTGACAAGTCGCAGTAGCACATCGAGGCTCATGGCGCGACAAATCGTGTTCTTGGCCGTGATGCCGTCACGAACCAGGAAGGCAAGTAGCTGCACTCTGCATTCAGTGTCGCTAGTAGCGAGACGCAGCGACAGTTCACCCAGTGATCGGTAAAGTTTGACTCCAGCCAGAGCTACGGCCTCCATCACATCGTCAACAGCGCGCGACGCTGTGCGCCACAATCGAGAAAAATCGCTTCGCACAGCATCGGCGCTAGCGCCGTTCAGCAAATCCATCAGTGCTGCGCTTGCGGCCTCGCGATATTTGAAGTTGCGCGAATTCTCCAGCCTTGACAGCACAAATTCGAGCATAGGATGCCAGTGCTGTCTAAGAACGGCCTTGTCACTTGAGCTTCCTGACGAAGTCGAGATTGTGGAGACATCCGAGGTATCACCAACTGCGAAAAATTTCCACAGCCTCGCCATCAAGTTCGAGACATTGGAATTGCTATGGAACTTCAGTAGGTAGAGCCATGGAAGAAGTTTGAGCGACCGAGATGCATCCGGCATTGGCTCGTCGCTCCCCACAGATGGCGGTTTGGTCGCCGCATTTGCAATAATGAGCGACCGAAACTCGCGGTCAGTTGCCGCGAACGAAAATGCATCAGTCGAGTTGGCACCCGTCGGGACTTCGATCGAATCCCAGAACGGGTCAGATGCACTGAGGAACAGAAGCCCGTACATGAGCTCGGGATCGCCTACGTCAGCAGCAACGTTGCTCACTTCACGGTACGCAGCGTTCTCGACGGTGGATCCAGTGCCCGACGACGAGGGCGTATTCGCATTTGAAGGGGCCTGGGCAACAGAAGATTGGTCGCTGTCGTCTTCTGGGTCATCAACTGCATTTGCTGCCGACGGTGCAGCAAATGCACGGAAGCAGCGAAGACGTCGGAATAAACTGTCGCTGAACTGTTCTCCCATCCACTCAGTTGGCGCACGAATCCGAAGGTATGCGAGACCCTTGACGGCACTTTCCTTGGTAATCTCGCCACTATCGTTCAGCATCGTAACGAAGAACTCGTGCACCTTGAACACCGAGTCAGCGAATGATGGCGATCCCATCACACTTTGCCACGACGATGAACTGAGTTCGCTATTCGACACTGGGCGAAGACTTGCTGCGCAAATGCACATGAGCCATATCGTGGCATTTCGACGCTCGCGAATTTGCTTTGACTCCATGTAGTCGGACACCACGAGCGACAGTACGGTAGAGGCGCGATTAGAATTGAATTCTTGAGTGTCCACGGATGCGTCTTGAACATCGAACGTCTCGCTCGGGGTGTGGGTCCCAATAGCAACAAGGGCTTCGCCAACATCCAGTTGAAACTCAGGATCTACTTCGTCTTTGCTCGCAATAAGAAGGACTTGAAGAGCATTTTGCAGGGTCACGGCCTGTTCCCCGTGCAAGCTAGCACCAGAGAGTCCTGCGATCGATCGCCCTAGACTTTGCACTGCGATCCGCTTCACAGCCGCAAGCTTCGATGCCAAATGCTCGTCTGCCTTGACACTGGATGTGTCCCACTGAATCACAGCAAGGATTTGCTTTAAAGCGGTGACCTTCAGGTCGCACCAAGAAGAGCGACGCTCGGAGCAAAGGTAGTGCTCCAACGACCCAGAAAAACGGATACCATCGAGTGCGCTTCGAATCAGCGCCACCTTTGCGTTTTGAGCTTCGTCACTTCTGGGATAATGGACAAAATCCGACCCACTTCCAACCATATTAACCAGAAGTTCCACCATTGTTTGGAAGGCACGCAAGAGTGCGGTCTTGGCTCCGTCGGGAAGTTTTATAAATTCGGATTCGGACACACTCGCCAAGGCACTACCCAGAACGTACGGGGCACAACATATTCGGTTCAGCAAGGCCGAGTCTGTCAACGAAGTATCCGCCTCTGACACCTGTACCGTTGAAAGAACAGCCGTAGCAGCTCGGACAGCAGTATTGGCAAGCCCTACGTCCTTGGTGATTGATATTGATGCACCCTTGATCAGAGATGCAATGTTCATCAAAAATCGACGATCCGTGCTCACAGAGGACACCTTGACGAGCTCGAATACATACGTGCGAATTACTGATCCAACAAGCTCAGGATGCAGTGACTGCAGATCGACCAAGGTAGAAGCTGCTGTTTCACAAAGGGCCCGAGATGCGGGCTCGAAATCATAATCCCCACAAAAACTTTGAGCGAAGTACTCAGCAACAACTTGACACGGTTCTTCTTCATCTTCAGCAAACGGGTACGATTGGTGCATCACGGCCATGCAGAAACGAAGACATCTTTCCACCGCTAGTGCGCCTCCGGCCATGCTGGTTTTCAGGTCTTTGTCTTTGAAATGAGCTTGCAAATAGTTTGCGAGAGCTCCAACACCAGGGAGAGGGGCCTTGTAAAGAGCCCTCGCAGCTTGTTGGCGAACTTGTTCGTCTGAATCGCTTTCGAAGCGGAGCAAAGCAAATCGAACAGCCAGTTTTTGACCTTCAGTCACGTTATCATTGGACGGAATCGCCAAAATCTTCTCAGACCACGCAGCGATTGCTGCACGCACCCGAGTGTAGCTTCGGCTAGCGTCGAAAAGCTTGTCGCCATTCATCAAGGAGATCAACTCATTTGTTACTGTCTTTCGAACGTCGTGTGATGCATTCTCAGCACAATAAGCATCAGCCAGAGTAGTAAATGCCTTGATGGCCATTACGCCAGCTCCGCTGCGGCTGGCCTCTTCGGTTAAGCATTTCACGAGTAGAACTTGAAATGCTTGCTCTGAGCCAGCAACCGTCGATGGCGAGCGCGAGCTCAGAAGGGAGATGCTTTCGTACACGCCTTGGCGAAAGTCTCGGACGAACTCTGCACTCGATGCCTCGGAGTCAAAATGAGGATCCATGAGAACTCGCATGAATGTCGGAAACAAGACTGGCCCAAGGAATCCGTCCATGTACACCTGGTCACAGTGGAGGAACACCCACTGGCACAAGCGAACGCCTGCTAGCTTGATTCGGTTCGTCATAACGAGTGGGCGTCCCGACTCGGCACCAAACATCAGCTGGCACAGGAGCTGCAGCATCATTGGCATTACGTTTGTAGCTGTCTTGGACGCTGAAAGAGTCGTGAGCGCTTGCAAGATGCTTGCGTCTGCAGCTCGAGCTCGGTTCGACAGAATCAGTGCGTCGCGGCCGGTAAAGACCCCGGCGCTCTGCGCAACCTGACTTCCCAGCACCAGCGATGCGATTCCACGCATCACATCGGGGTCCTCAAGCTCTATCTCTTCGTACTTAAGCATGCGCGAGATCTGCTCTTCGCAAAACGCCTTGATAGCGTGGTGGTAAGACGCACTGCCAGCGATAAAGTGGAAAAGCTTCTGTCGAGAAGGCACGTTCAGCTCCTTGACCAGCTTGAGCGCGTTCAGCTGGAGGGTGTAGAGCTCTTCCCGCGGCTTGTTTGATGCATTACAACGCAAAAGTCGTTCCAGTCGAGGTAGCGTGAGTCCGAAGACGGTCGTGTCCGCAGCGGGGCGAGTGGCCGCTTGTGGCTCCGGCAGCAGCACCAGGTCGAGCAACAAGTCGAGCACAATGTCGAGGTTCTGCAAGGTTCCAGCGTCGGTTGTCTCCGCCCAAATCGAACCACCAGAGAGTGGCAGCGCCGTCAACACGAGGCGGAAGAAGACTTCGTGCTGGGCGGCGGGGAAGCGGTTGAGAACCGGGAGTACCTTGGCGATCGCCGCCGCCCTGTCTTCCTGCGTCGCGGCGCCGAACCCGATCTCTGCACAAGCGCCGCCGAGTGTTAGCAACGGATCATGCCGACCGTCTCCCACAGCAGGCAGCCCCACCCACCGAGGAAGAGGAAGGCGAACGAGTAGGAGAAGGGCGAGCGCTCGGGCTCGGCCAGGATCTCGGCCAGCTCGAGCGCGGGCAGCTGCGGCTCGTGCACGGCGCGAAGCCGCGTCTTGATGTGCGCGAGCACCTCCACCAGCTGCGGCGCAGGTTCGTTCTACGAGTCAGCGCCGGCCCTGAACTCGACGCGCGAGCGCCGCAGACGCACCTTGTCCTTGAGCAGCAGCTGCGCGGGCGTCGCGAGCGCGGACGGGAACAGCCGCAGCAGCTGCGGCAGCAGCGCGCGCACCACCGAAGCCGCGCGCTCGTCCGGCGCGCTCGCCAGTCGGAACAGCACGCGCTCCAGCGCCTCGGCCTCGCGCCGCAGCGCCGCGTCCTCCTCCTCCATGCCGGGAAAGTGCGCGAATGAGCTGTTTTCGAGCCGCTTGGCTCGAAAAACGGCATCGTACCCTACGCAACCATTCTGCGCGTGTTGACGCTTGCGGCCGACTTGGCTCGACTCGATGAGCGCCACGTCAGCACACGGATTTCCACGTCGGCGACGATCGCGGGGCTGGACGCCAAGAGCTCGGCCAGCATGTCGAGTTCCAGGTTTGCAGTCGCGGAGCTAGCTTCTCAGGCTTTACCAGACGCCCAGCCGGGTGCTGCAGGCACGGGTTGCTCTTCGAGCCTCGAAGATCGAGGACTCTTTTGCTCTGTCCAACCCGAGCAAGGAGGTTTGATATGGTCCCCAACATCCGTACGAAGGATGCTGGTGATATCGGCGAATCCCGAGTTTCTTGGGGCCGATCTTCAGCTCCCTCGCAGCTGTGCGAACTGTGGTGTGAGGTAGTCCACTACTGTCTTTCTTGAGCCATTTCTCGACCGACTAGGTCGGCGCCGACGCATGGACGGCATCAGATCACTCTTACTGCCGTCAAGCTTTCTACTCCTCCTACGCAGAGATACTCACCTGGATACCAGATGACGCTGAATACATGAGCTTACATGAGCTTGACTGCATGAACGATCATAGGTTGAAGGATAACGCTGGGTTTGGTGACTGGGTCGGTTGGGGGAGGAAGCGTATCCATTTGCGGCCTAATCTTGAAGCTTGGTTGCTAAGGGCAATGAGCTAGAAGATCGTGGTGTATTTTCGCGAGTTCATTCACGACGATGAATGTTCTAATACGACCACCCATCGAACCCAGCAAGACATCCAAAGTAAACTCGAAGCGCGAGGTATTTGCGAAAGTAACGACGCGTAGGTGGAGGAGGAACGGGAACGGATGGGCGTAGACGCATGCAAACGAGTTGAGAACTTGAGGTCCCTCCGATCACGAAGACCAGAGGTGCCACGTGAACTCCTTGGCGTACTCGAGCGCCTTGACCCAGAGCTCTGCGTCGACGGACGTCTCGGCGCGGAAGCGCAGCGGCTTGTGTCCGTAGAAGATGACCTGCTCGCTCACGATAGATACCAGGTCAGGTGAGTTGGTGTTCGCCTTCAAGTGCGTTGCGGTCTTACCTTGAAGTCCGCCTTGTGTCGGCGGTGGATGGTTGCGCCGGTAAAATCGGCGAGCTGCAGCTTGAGGTGGCCGTTCTTGCTCCTCTTTCGGTGCACATGCAGGTGGCCCGAGAGCACCGAGAGGTGCACGGAGCAGTCGGTCCAGCGGCGAATGATGTGGAAAACGGCGTCCTGGCGCAGCGCGAGGCGGCCGCGCGCGTGGTTAAAGACGATGCTGTGCACCTGCGCGCTGGAGCAGCGCGACATGCAGATGCTCGAGGTCACGAACACCGCGCGCCCGTCCGCGGCGTGCACGACGGCCGAGCTCTCGCTGCCGCGCTCCCGGTCGTCGTCGAGCGGCAGGCCGGCGTCGAGTCCGAGACCGAGCCCGATCGCGGCGAGCTGCGAGTCGTCCGAGGCCGAGGTCGAGGCCGTGGCGACCGAGTCGGCGTCGTCACTGCGGCGCCAGTCGCGCAGCTCCTGACGCTTGTCGCCGCCGCGCAGCAGCGTCATCTTGCCCTCCCTGGTGACGGCCACGACCGTGAGCGGCCGCCTCCTGGCGCTCCTGTTCGCGGGCTCCTGCACCGCGCCCTGCCACTGGTCGTAGCCGTAGGCGCCCGCGAGCAGCAGCGCCAACTCGGTGCGCGTGAAGACGCACAGCAGCGGCCGCAACAGCAGCAGCACGCAGCCGGCCACGCCGCAGACGGCCGGCAGCCCGCGCTCGCCCGCCATCGCGCTGCTGGCTCAGGCTCGAACTATGGATCTGGCTGGCGCTGTCTCGGTCCCACGCCGCCAGTTGCGAGTAGCCGAGTGGCGCCGAGGAAGCGCCGAGGGAGCCGCATGTTCGCCACCGGCGCCTGCGGCTGGTAGCGCTCTGGCCCAGTCGACGAGCGCGAGCGCGAAACCGACGAAAAGATCCGAAAGATCGCGCCCCGACGCGACCAGTTGAACACGTTTCTCCTGGAGATAAGGCTGTCAGTCTCTCAATTATTGTCTCAAATTGGTGATGTAGGTGATTAGAAGCCTTTGTTTAACGACTCGTGGCTCGCTCTATTTCCGACCAATGGTATCTGGGGCGGTGGCGACCGTCGATTTTCCACGGCTAGTGACGAGGATGGCGACCGGGCCGGACGACGAGAGCCGCGTGTACGTGGGGAACCTGCTGCCGAGGGCCAAGGAGACGCACCTGCAGGCGCAGTTCGCGCGCTTCGGCGTCATCCACAACATCTGGGTGGCGCGCAAGGTGCGCAGCCAGCCGCTCGAGCTCCACGCGCTTCCTCCGATAGGATCCGTCTAAGCCTTAACGACGCGAGCAGCCGCCGGGCTTCGCGTTCGTGCAGTTCGCCAAGCGCGGGGACGCGCTGCGCGCCGTGGACGAGTGCAACGGCAGCGGCGGCGTCGAGATCCTCGGCAAGCCCGTGCGCGTGCAGATGGCGGGCGAGAAGAAGAGCGCCAGGGCCGACGCGGGGCCGGCGAGCGACCCCGCGCCTCCGAGCGCAGGCGGCCAGGCGGACGCGGCCACGGCAGGGCCAGAGCGAGGCGAGAGCCCTCGACATGGGCGCAGCCCAAGCGCCGACGGACTACATCGCGGTGGAGACCACGATCGAAAGGCCGGGCAAGGCCAAAGACGCAGCAGGAGCAGCAGCTGGAGCACGCGGCGCTCGCGGTCAAGGAGCGCGAGCCCGAGCAGGAGGCGGCGCAGTCGCCAAGACCTCGACCGCGGCCACTCGGTGAGTCTATCCATGAGCCGCTCGCGGAGTCGCAGAAGGCGTGGATCTTCCGACGACGCCAGTCGCCGCCGCAGCCCCTATCGCAGCCCAAGTCGGCGAAGTCGCAGTCGAAGCCGAGACCGTCGCCGCCAATCCTGAGGCTCTTGGTGATGACGCCGCTTGATTTATCCATTCGTAGGCACGAAAGTCCGACAGGCGATCCCGACGGTTCTAAATGCCCAAGCGAGTGCGCGTTTGTCAGCGTCTTTTGGAGCCCCGGCGCCGACATCAAGAGCTCCGAACTGAGTCGAAGAGCTCAAGTTGCCGTCGATTTCAACTCACTCACCACATCACCTGGGTTTTCCCATTTGGACCGAGCACTGCCGGCCACAACAGCTAGCACTGGCGTTCCAAATGACCCGCGCCGCCGCCAGCTCATTCAAGACGGACGACAGTCGGTTCAAGTAGCGGCGACGGACGAACATTCGACCGACATACGCACTGCCAAGTACCACAGCGCAGTACCACCGCGCATGGACCAGCTCAAGCCTTTATCTTGCCGCTGCAGGGCTCGCGATTGGCCCAAACGACACGACGGAAGGGGCTTGGCTCGGATGGGTACAGGTCCAGCACACAACCTCGCATCTGCGCTTCCTACGGTACGGTACGGTCTCCGAGCCGTCTGCACCACGTCAGCGCTCCGCTCTGCGACTGGAAGGTTGCAGCTGTCGGCGATCGCGCGCTGCTGCTGGATTCGCTCACTCCTCAATCTGCTGCGCCGGGCCCAAGTCTCCCTCGCTCTTCTCCCGCTCCAATCAATCCAAGCTCCACCATGGGCGAAGGCATCGACCACAACCTCGAAGGCGCGTCGCTCGGCACCATCATCGGCACGGGCCTGCTGCTCGGCATCGTGCACGTGATCACCGGCCCAGACCACCTGAGCGCGCTCATCGTGCTGAGCGCCGGCAGCTCGTGGCGCTCGTGCCAGCTCGGCATGCGCTGGGGCTGCGGCCACTCGGCCGCGCTGATTATCCTCACCGTCATCTTCCTCGCCGTCAACCAGAGCATCGACCTGGACTCGTTCGGCACGTACTGCGACTTTGTCGTTGGGCTGCTCATGATGGGACTCGGTCTCTGGGGGCTGCTGCACTACCTGCGTCTGCGCAAGGCCATCAAGGAGAGCCGCGGCAAGGAGATCGCACTCGACCACATGGAGAATGGCGAGACGCCGGTCTCGCCAGCGGGATCGCTTGAGACGAATCCCAAGGCTCCGTACCACTCGCAGGTCGAGACTCCTGCCGAGAACGAGTCGCACATCCATCCTCACCCGCACTCGCACGGCGACTCGAAGACCATGTGCTTCGGCAAGCTCAAGGCGCCGGACATCAAGAACGCTCGCACGCAGAAGATCGCGTCGTTCGGCTACGGGCTCATCCACGGGCTCGCGGGCACGGGCGGCGTGCTCGGCGTGCTGCCCGCGGTCATGCTCGACAGCTGGGGCAAGTCGATGGCCTACATTCTGGCCTTCTCGATCGCGTCCATCTTCATCATGGGCGTGTTCGCCGCCGTGTACGGCGAGGTCACGGGCCGCGTGGCGCGCGCGTCCGACTCGCTCGTGTACCGCGTGGGCATCTTCTCGTCGCTCGTGTCGCTGCTCGTGGGCGTGCTCTGGGTCATCCTCGTCTCCTGCGGGCAGCTCGACGCCGTCTTTGGCTAGCGCGCCGCCGCCGCGCTTGCTCTTCGCCTCAACGCTTCCTCCTGCTGCGAGCTGTATGTACTCAACGCGCATGTAGCTCCCCGTCTGTGCGTGTAAATTGGCTGCGCGCCGATAAATTGAACGCGCTTGTTGTCAACGTACGTTGTCATGGTTTGGCGCCAGTCTCGCATATCATGAATGAGGCCGCTCCAGCTCCGCCGCCACCGTCTAACGCGTCGCCTCAACGCAAACGCTGTGCATGCAGCAGCTCCGTTACATTCACAGCACCCACATCGCAAGCATAGCAAACGCAGCAGCGCGGCATTTGCCACCAGGTCCAGTCGTTCTGTTGTCGCTTAGGCCGCCGAGGCGCAAGCAGCGATTGCTTGTTGAAGTGGTCTGCCACCCGCCAGCTGTTGCCCAGTCCAAAGGTTCGCGTTTGCACCGTAAAGTACGTATGTTCCTCCACGATTGGCCCCGTACTTTACAGCGCTCTTACATTACCCTAGTACAGCACATTTTGCGCACCTACCGCGGCGTGCCCATCAAATCATCGTCGACCCCCTGGTTTGACATCCCGTCACTCCGCTTCAGCCTTCGGCCGCCTACCTTCCCCGCTCCGCCCTCGGGAACTTCAGCCAGAGCCATGGGACTGGAGGACGCCGCGGCGTCGCTGGCGCACGCATCGCTCGGCACTATCATCGGCACGGGCCTGCTACTCGGCATCGTGCACGTGCTCACGGGGCCGGACCACCTGAGCGCGCTCATCGTGCTGAGCGCCGGCAGCTCGTGGCGCTCGTGCCAGCTCGGCATGCGTTGGGGCTGCGGCCACTCGACGGGGCTCATCGTCGTCACGACCGCGTTCCTGGCCGTCAACCAGCACCTGGACATCGACCGCTTCGGCAGCTACTGCGACTTCATGGTCGGCTTCCTCATGATGGGGCTCGGACTCTGGGGGCTGCGCCACTACCTGCTGCTGCGCAGCAAGCTCAAGGCCAGGCACCACCACCACCACGCCCATGAAGTAGCTGCGACGGAGGAGACGCCCCTGACGCTGGAAACAGGCGTAAACAGCAGCGTCAGCAGCAGCAGCAGCAGCGGCGAGGACGACGACGAGGAGGTGCGCAAGATCCTGCACGACCACGGCGCGGACCACGACGACGCGACGGACGCGCGCGCCTCGTGCTGCTTCGGGCTGTGCGCGGCCGACATCAAGAACCCGCAGACGCAGCGGCTGACGGCCTTCCTCTACGGCACGGCGCACGGACTCGCGGGCACGGGCGGCATCCTCGGCGTGCTGCCGGCCGTGATCCTCAACGACTGGACCAAGTCGTCGGCGTACCTGGGCTCGTTCTGCATCGCGTCAATCCTGGTCATGGGGGCGTTCGCCGCCGTCTACGGCGAGGTCACGGGCCGCATGAGCCGCTTCTCGGACGCCTCGCTCGTGCGCGTGGGCGTCTTCTCGTCCAGCGTCTCGCTCTGCGTCGGCGTGCTCTGGGTCGTGCTCGTGTCCACTGGCACGCTCGACGAGGTCTTCGGCTGAGCGTCGTCGCCATTGTGTGAAGCGTGTCGACCAACCAGCCAACCTCTCTGCTCCGTTCGCTCGTTAGTCTACGTATTGGCAATGCAATGACTAGGATCTTCCTCTGAACGCCCTCATTACGTTCGCGTCACTCGGCGCTTCAATCGACTCAGCCAGGCGATCGCGCGCTTTTCGGTCGGCGGCGAGCGACTGAAATCGCAGCCAACTGTGTTCGGCGCCGCCCACCATAGCCGGACGAGCACCGGACCACCGACCACTGTCCACTAATCCGACGGCGTGATGGAGAGTTGCCCAACTTGAGCTGATTAAGCGCCGAAGGTGAGGCGCGCTGGTCACCGAGGTGGTGGCCACATGCGCTGGGTCTGTTTTTCGTGTACCGTGGCAGCGTTCAGTTGCCCTGGCATGGCTGGCTCGCGGAGCTGATACCGAGCATACTGGGCGCGAGACGATCGAGGCTTTGACGCCGGCGCCTCGGCCGTGATGACGACTGCCGGCCTATTAGTTCGACGCGCCGCCCCGAGCGTTCTAATGCCTCCATACTCGGCTGAGCATGCCGAGGTCCGGAGATCGCCAGTCGGCCGACGTGGCGCCTCAGACAGAGAAGCGCAGGCCTGTCGTGCTTCGACCGCCTTCGGGCTTCTACGCGAAGGCTGCCCGTCCAGTCTGCCACCCATGGCTGTCTCCCGAGCGGCGCAGGCTGTCCGCATCAGCACAGTCTCCGGTGGGGCCGCGTCACTTCCGATTCGTCTCGCTCGCCGACAGACCCAGCAGCCCTGCACTTGGGGAGCCCAGTACTGTAGCAGCCCGCCATGTCGATAGCAGGCAACACGACAGGGGCGCTCATCGGAGACGGGCTCTCGCACGGAATCATCCACGTGCTCACGGGCCCAGACCACCTGAGCGCGCTCATCGTGCTCTCGGCCGGAAGCTCCTGGCGCTCGTGCGGGCTCGGGGCTCTCTGGGGGATCGGCCACTCGCTCTCCCTCATCATCCTCGCGATCCCGTACAGGACCTCCAACAAGGGCTTTGACGTCGACACGCTCGGCTTCTACGGCGACTTCCTCGTCGGAATCCTCATGATGCTGCTCGGCCTCTGGGGCCTCAGCCACTACGTCGAGGTGCGGAGACAGACCATGGACAAGCGCATCGCCACTGAGATGGCTTTCGCAGACGCATACAACCACCAGCGTCGACAGCAGCAAGGCCACCGAAGCCACGAGCTCCAGACCGTGATCGAGATGGAGGAGTCTGGGAGCATGCCGGTTATGGGAGCCCACCCACCCACGGACGCCTACTACCAGCAGATGATCGCGCGCGACGCTCACTGCGAGGTCAATGGCCCGGCCCCGAGTGTTGCAACCGCGACGACTACCAACCCGTCGATTGAAGACGCAAGTGATACGAAGCGGCCAGCTTGCCAGCTCTGCGGCGGGATCACAAGTGACATCACGAGTTCCCGGACCTTGCAGGTCGCGTCTTTTTTCTACGGCTTGATTCACGGGATGGCGGGCACAGGAGGAGTCATGGGCGAGCTCAGCGACGAAGTCTTCTATGACTCTGGTTTCTTGGCGTCCTTCTTGGCCGCCTTTGCTGCCGGCTCGATTTTCATCATGGGTGTCTTCGCTGCGTGCTACGGTGAGCTCTCCGGTCGTTTCATGCGGCGCAGTGACGTCGCGTTGTACCGCGGCGGCATCTTCTCGTCATCGGTCTCATTCTGTGTCGGCCTGCTCTGGATCATCCTAGTGGACTCGGAGCAGCTTGACAATGTCTTCGGTTGAGGAGGAAAAGTCATGTCGTCGGCGTTGATGTGATAATATATTGTGCTCTCTTGAATGAGTTTATCCATGCCAAGCATATCGCTAGGCTATTTGCTTTCTCTTGACTGTCGTGGCTGCGCCTTCCTTCAAAGAACACCTTATCATGTCTGTCTCCCTACAGCGTTCACGCTCTGGCGTCACTCATTTTTCAATACCTTCTTCGTTTACACCACCTCCATGCCTTCGTCAATTGGCAATTCATCCGCTCTAGGTTTGTCAGTGGATTGACGCAATGCAATTACTTATGATACCTGATCCCACGATTTCATCGTGCTACACGCGGGTTCGAGGTGGTGAGCAGGAGCCTGGGGGATTAGGCTTGGAACTATTCCACTAACTTACCAAATCGTGTTGTGTTCATACAAATCCTACTCGCTATCGACTGTCATCGTCACCAAAGACATGATCTAACGACCCTGTTGCCTGCAGCACAATCCATACTACTCCGACCCCCATGGAAAGCAGCCCCGAGCCCGCGGCGACACCCAATGCTACACTCGACGACTTCAGGGCCCAGCTGCGAGTGACTTCGCCGTAAACTGCTGCGAAGACGCCCATCCCAACCGCTGAGCTGATCGAAAACCCAACTAGATACGCAACTGCAGGAGCAACATGGTGGATTGCGAGCACAGGAAGAACGCCAAGCATTTCCCCAGGCCCAGCAATTCCATGAACGACTCCAACGCAGACACTAGCGACAGCAGAGGATGACACGGCTGGAGAACAGTAACTTGTGAGGTCACACAAATGGCTGTGGCTGTGACAGTGATCGTGGTATTGCAGCTCGAGCAGGTGTGGGTCTCGGCACGATCCATCTGGCGGAAGTTGTATGTAGGACGCGTCCTGGCACTTGACCTTGCTCCATTCGCTGCTTGCTTTGACCTCGGCCGCCGCTTCACTCGATCGATACGTCGAGATGCCCGAGTAGAGCGTCCATGCGCCAAGAAGCAGCAGGAAGATTCCCGTGAGATAGTTGCAGACCTCTCGAAGCACAGTAAGGTCGAGTGCGTGACCAATGGCAAGAGCCACGACCGCCACGACTGCGATGCCCACCGAATGGCCGCATCCCCATTGGATCCCCAGCTTGAGCGCTTCTCTCCATGGTCGGCCGCTAGATAGAGCTGCCAACGCTCCGAGGTGGTCAGGGCCCGTCAGGATGTGCAGGACGCCGAGCGAGAGGCCTGTGGCGAGCGCCGTGAGGACCGAAGCGTGCGCGATCCCCGTCATTCCCATCATGACTGACGCGTCTCAGTGGCGAGCCGGCGTTGCCGCAATGGCGCACTCGTCTGGGGTCTGGAGTGGCGCCGCAACTACAGACATTGCGACGCTTGGACTCGAAACCTCTGCCGATCCAGTCGTTGCATGCGATTGTCTATTAGTTTATTCAAACACCTCGTCCATGAGGCCCGTGGCCTGCAACACGATCCATGCGACACCCACGATGATAGAGAAGCTTGCTGAGCAAAATCCGATCCGAAGCTCCATGAGCAGCGAGTTGCGGCCCAATCGGCCGGTGATTTCGCCATAGAGCGCGGCGAACACGCCCATGATGAAGATGGACGAGAGGCAAAAGGAGCCGAGGTACGCGACCGACTTGACCCAGTTGTCCAGCACCACGGCGGGGAGCACACCGAGGATGCCTCCGGGCCCCGCGATGCCATGCACGATGCCCACTAACAGTGCTGTGATCTGTAAGTTGTGGCGAACCGGTCTCCATTAGGCACAACTGCATGCAAGCGCAAGATTCGAGCGAGAGAAATGCTGAACGTACGCGCTGGGTGGTCGGGTTGGAGAACGATATCGTCGGACAACACTTGCAGCACCACTTGGGCCGGCTCGAGGACGCTTCCTGCTTGTCCGCAGGCTCTTCGAGCCGCAGCGAGGGCACGCGCGAGCTCGTTGGCGACGCGTGGCGCGACACCTGGCGCGTCTCCTTGTCGCCGTCGACCGTCAGCAGCACCTGGTACGGCTGCGGCGATGGCGCGGCCCCTGGCAGCGCGGTGCTTGACCTGCGCTCGCCGCTGTCACTGGCGCTGGATCTGGCTGGCGCGAGCCGCACGGGCGTGAGCGGTGTGGCCGCGAAGGGGAGCTGCTCGGTCGATAACGAGGCCGAGGACGTCCTCCCGGGTCGCTGCGGGGCCAGCAGGCGCTCACCGGGCGCCGAGGCCTCGGCCAATGCCGATGCCGATGCCGATGCCGAGACCAGCAGTGTCTCCTTGCACTGCGCGCGGTACTTGCGGCGCACGTGCACGGCGGTCCAGGCGCCGAGCGCGATCATGAAGACGCCGACGACGTAGTTGCAGTAGACGCCGACGGCGTCCAGGTCGACGGTCTGGCCGGCCGCGAAGAAGATGAGCGCCATGATGACGAGCCCAATAGAGTGGCCGCACCCCCAGCGCAGGCCGAGCGAGAAGGCCTTCCACGACGAGTTGGTCGTCATGGCGGCCAGTGCGCTCAGATGATCCGGGCCTGGAGACGTTAAAAGGTTAGCCTCCAAGTTAGCGCCCGGTCGGATAGAGTTAGGGAACCGCCAGTCACCTGTGAGCACGTGCACGACCCCCAGCAGCAGCCCCGTGGCCACGATCTTGCCCAGCGACGCGTGCGACAGGCTGCTCGTCGCCCCCGCGCTCAGCAGCCGCGCGCTCGGCCCCGCCATGCTCTCCATGCCGAGATCGGAGATCGGAGATCGGAGCGAGATCGGATATGAAGCGGCACGCCAATGCCAATGGCCGATTAAATAATATTGACTTTAGTAAGGACTTAGTAAAAGCAAGTGAATTGGTTGCGCATCATGTGCTGGCGAGCGTTGGTTGGTTGATCTATAGCCAATGAGCGGGCTGTTTTGCATGTGACGGGCGCAAGTGCACTTCAGTGAAGTTGTCGTTTGACATTCAAAGGATCTCGCGTTCAACGGACCTCGCGGCTCAGTCGAACACCTGGTCCATGACGCCCGTGGCCTGCAGCACGATTCAGGCGACGCCCACGACGATCGAGAAGCTCGCGGAGCAGGCGCCGATCCGGAACTCCATGAGCAGCGAGTTGCGGCCGAGACGCCCGGTCGCCTCGCCGTAGACGGCGGCGAACACGCCCATGGTCAAGATCGAGGCCACGCAGAACGAGCCCAGGTACGCGACCGACTTGCCCCAGTTGTTGAGAACCACGGCGGGAAGCACGCCGAGGATTCCGCCGGGACCGGCGATGCCGTGCACAATGCCAACGCACAGCGCCATGATCTGTTCCGCACAAATGCAACATGTTAGGTATTCGGACTGTCGAGGCCGTGCTGAACGTCAATATATGGAGTACCCGCTGAGTCGCAGGGTTGGAGAACGAGATGTTCGACGGACAGCACTTGCACATGAGATGGCTGTGGCCTTGCTGGTGACTGGGATCTTCTTCGATCGCCTTCTTGTCGTTGGGCGGATCATCAATGCTAATTGCGACCGCCGTTGAGGATTCCTCAAAGTGCGTGTTCATATGATTGCTCGATGTGTTGATCACCTGGAAAGTCGCGTTCGATGCTTTGGGAGTCACGTCGGCATTGCTGCTGGAAATGCTGGATCGGCGAAGACCTGATAGCGACGACAAGCGGAGCTCAGGAGTGAGTGGGGTCGAGTGGTATGGCGGTTGCGCGAGGTCGTCGCCAGCTCCGTTCAGGGTCCTGGATGTCGGTTGCAAAAGCCTCAGTGGACGTCACGATCGACTCGCGACGCAGTTCTTCTTGGCTCTTCTCGAGGTACTTTCGGCGCACGCCGCGAAGGGTCCACACGCCGAGTGCAATCATGAAGACGCCAACAATATAGTTGCAGTATGCACCAATCTTGTCGAGGTCAATGGTCTAACCGGCAGCGAAGAAGATCCCCGCCATGATGATGAGACCCGTCGAATGGCCCAACCCCCACCGAATGCCAAGGGCGAACGCCTTCCATGAAGAGCTTGTTGCCAGAGCAGCAAGTGCACTCAAATGATCGGGTCCTAGACAAGTAAAGCATTGGTCAGTCAATCATGAATCGCGGCCATCTAGCCATAACGGCAACTGCACGCACCAGTGAGAACGTGGACAAGTCCGAGCAGCGCGCCGGTTCCTATGATCTTGGCGATGGACGCGCCTTCGAGGCTGCTCGTCGATTCGGTCAGCACTCGAGCAGCTTGGATTCGCAGCCACTCGGTCGACATATTGGGAATGAGCGGAGGTGCAAAGGAGGATATTGAAGAGGTAGCCTGCCAAAGAGGAAATGAGCTGAGGGCGGGCAGAGAGATTCGACCGCCCAAGTGTGGGCGAGCACAAAGACAACGAGTGTCCGCCTCGACCAAGTGTCGTGGCTGAGCCAGGAGCCCTCCGCGCTTTAACGTTTGAGCGAGGCGTAGTCGCCATGCGATTGTTGAATGCGCGACTGAATTTTGAGTCACTGGCGCCTTCCGCCCTTCGCTTTGCGTGGCGGTATCACAACGGTTGGCCACCAGCTCATACAAGTGGCTACCATCGCGTCCAGCTGTTGACTCCATGCGTGTATCTTTGCGGTGGTGTCGCTTGGAACGGAAACGCATTGGCTCTCGAGTCATGAGCTGCGCCATCTATGAGTCGATGAGTCGCATTGGTCTGAAGCACGCGCCTTCAACTGGGCACATGCCACTCGACGTTGAGAACTGCTGCACAGCTCGCTAGCCAGGCTGCCAATCTATTGTGGCTGGTCTGCCAGGAAGCGACGGTCCCCGTGAAGGTAGGTTACTTGAGAGCTTCCCGACTTGGTACACGCCCAACCGCCCAATCCTTTCGCTCTCCACGATCTGTATCATTCTGACTGGGTCTTTGCGTTCAACGACAAAGACGCGATTAACTCCTTCTGCGTGGAGACGAAGTGGTTCGTCATCTTAGGCGGCTGAGAGCGGCCTCACACACCGGACCATCCAACTCCAACTATGAGAAAAAGACAGAACTCCGCTGGATGCTCGACAGCTGAAGTAAACAGTGTGATCTCATGACTCTCAAATGCACGAAACTGAACCTCACATTCACAGGCAATGATTCAGGGCTACATGACCGGAAAGCTCCTCTTCATGGCTTGGCTGCTTGGGATCCCGAGTGCTGGCTGTTCACCAACTGCATGCAAATTGTCCGAAAGTTACTGTGACGACAAACTATTATCTATAAGGGAGTGGCCTTTACCGCAACCTGCCTGCGTACTACAACAGCGCTATTCGATCAACCGGCTAAGCAAACTGAAATAGCCACTTTACTTGTGGAGCGCCTTGATCTTGGCAATAATGGCATCGCCCATCGCGGCCGTGCCTACGACGTTGCTGCGGTCCTTGGTCAGGTCGCCCGTGCGCACGCCGTCCTCAAGCACCTTCTCGACGGCCGTCTCGATCAGCTTGGCCTCGGCGTCCATCTGGAACGAGTAGCGCAGCAGGAGCGCGGCCGACAGGATCTGCGCGATCGGGTTGGCGATACCCTGGCCAGCAATGTCCGGGGCCGAGCCGCCAATCGGCTCAAAGAGGTGCACCTTGTCGCCCAAACTGGCCGACGGCATCAGACCGAGCGATCCCGGGAGCACGGACGCGGCGTCCGACAGAATGTCGCCGAACATGTTGCCCGTGACGATGACGTCGAACTGCGACGGGTTGCGGATCAGCTGCATCACGGCGTTGTCGACGTACATGAACTCGACCTGAACCTCCGGGTAGTCCTGCGCGACCTCCTTGGCGACCTTGCGCCACAGACGGCTGCAGTCCAGCACGTTGGCCTTGTCGACGACTGTCAGACGCTTCAAGCGCTGCATCCATCATTGCCGCAGCAGTTAGCAACGTATCCTCGAGATGGTAAAAAGAGAAAGACAAGTGCGTACGTTGTTGGCCGTCTCGAAGGCGAACTTCATGGGCGTGCGGACCTCCGCCTCCGTGTACTTCATGACGTCCGTGGCCACGTCGCCCTCGGTCTTGTGCTCGCCGAAGTAGATGCCCGACACGAGCTCGCGCACGATGACCATGTCGACGCCGCTCTCAATGATGCTAGGCTTGAGCGGGGACAGGTCCGGCAGCATCGAGTAGATTTTGGCTGTGCGTGTCAGCAGAATCGTTAGAGCTGGGGAGCGCGAACGACAGGCCACAGCGCTCGCTCGCACCCGGGCGGATGTTGACCGCGAGGTTGAAGTTCTTGCGCAGGCCCAGCAGGCAGTTCTTCTCGGCGTCCTTCCACTGCAGCGCGCTGTTAGCTTTGCGACCAGATCGTCAAGTGCCACTGCACCGCCGCACCTTGGGGTCCTCCTGTGCGTCTGTGGGGCCGCCGATGGAGCCGAAGAGCACGGCGTCCGAGGCCGCCACGGCGTCGATCGTGGCCTGTGGCAGGTGCGTCCCGTGCTGCTCGTAGGCCGCGCCGCCCGCGAGCGCCGGCGTGAAGGCGAAGTCGAGCCCGCGCAGCTCGCCGACCGCGCGCAGCACCTTGACGGCCTCGGCGCAGACTTCGGGCCCGATGCCGTCGCCCGCCAGCACCGCGATCTTGTACGTCGGCTTGCTCATTTGATCCGGAACGGAGGCTGCGGCTGCTGCTGTTGGCGCTTGCACTCGGCGGCGCAGATTGAAGAATGGCGCCAAGGAAACCTTTGCGGCTTGCTCGCATGCCGCAAACCGACGTCTTGCCCGGTGTTTAGACCCGTGCTTGCGCATTCAAATATCTACGTATCTCGTCGCCCCTCTATCCATCTACTACCTTCATGACCACTGATCGCCAAAGTATGTACGGATAGGTTCTAGATATTACGGACGTGGGCACGAGGTGATCCACCACAAACAACCGAACCGGGGGAGGCAGGCCATGGAGCTGGCGAGGGTCGCGGCGAGGCGCTCGGCGCGCGCGCGGGGCCTGCGGCGCGCCTTCCTGCTGGGCCGTGCGGCCGCCGGCGCGCCTGGGCTGACGCTGGGCGCGCAGCTGCGCCCCGCGAGCTCCTCGCGCGCGCTGGGGGCGGCCAGGAAGCCGACGACCGAGGCGAGCGAGGCCATGCTGGCGCAGCAGATGCTCGACTTCATCCGGCTCGCGGAGGAGGAGGAGGAGGCCCAGCCGGCACGGGCGGAGGCGGAGGACAATCAGAAGCAGGCGGGCGTGGACGCGGCCGCGCAGGCGCTGCTGCCTGTGAGCGGCGCGGTCATGGACATCAAGAACAACGTGGCCAGCGTCTCGGGCTTGCGCCACGCCACCATCGGCTCGGTCGTGGCCGTCTACGGCGCGCCGGCGGACGGCACGCCGCCCAGCGACGCCCAACCCATCTGCCGCGGCCTCGTGCTCTTCCTGGAGAAGAAAGTGGCGCACGTCGCGCTGCTCGGCGCACAGGAGAGCAGCAGCGACAAGCGTGTGCAGATCGGCATGCACGTGGCGCTCGAGGGCGCGAGCCTCGCAATTCCTGGAAGCCTCGCGCGCTTGTCTGGAGCGGTGGTGGACCCGCTCGGCGAGCTTCAGCAAGAGTACCCCACCAACGAGGCTGTCGCCGATGCTCCCGCAGCAAGTGCGCGCATTCCAGTAGCGTGGGGAAGCAAGACGGTGCCCGGTCTGATGCAGCGCGCACCGCTATCGACGCCGTTCGAGACGGGTGTGCTGGCGATCGACTGCCTCAAGCCCATGGCGTTTGGCCACCGCGTGGGTGTGCTTGGCCCGCGCAATAGCGGCAAGACACGACTGGCACTCGATGTCATAACGCACCAGGTGCAACTCGCGCTGGAGAAGCAGCAGACGCCGCCTCACTTTGTGTTTGTGTGCGTAGCTAAGGGCGGCAATCGCATCCAGCAAATTGCGCAGTACCTGGAAGACAAGGACCTGCTCCAGTACACGACAATTGTGGCGGCTGAGACTCGGGACTCGCTCATCATGCAGTACCTCGCGCCTTTTACCGGCTGCGCGATCGCTGAGTACTTCATGAACGAAGGCAAGTCGCACCGCAGCGTTGTCATCTACGACGACCTGGCCGCACATCAGATGGTTGTGGAAAGCCTGGTGCAAATCATGAAGCTGCCGAAGATTACCCAGCTCAGTCTGAGTGGCCACGCAGTTCTGATGGAACGTTCTGCGCAGTTCTCGGACGCTGACAGCAAGTCCCTAACGACGCTGGCGCTTGCCGACGCCCCAGACATCAGCTCAGGCGAGACTTCAGAGTTCAAAGAACGTGTCACGTCTATCGTGGATGACTGTGTCAATTTGGAATCAGCCCTTGCGCGTCAGCGCGTCTACCCACCTGTAAACGTGCTAGCGCCCGGAGCCTCGATCCGCGGACCTCCATTCCAGTCAGCAACACTATGGAAGTCGATGAATCGATTGCGTCCACTCATCAATGAAGCCGCGCGAGTCAAGGAGAACGTCGAGATAAGTCGCAAACTCGGTTTTGAAGTCGAGCCTGAAGACGCGGAGAAGCTGGAGTTCCTGGAGCTTGTGCAGCAATTCTTCACGCAGGTTCAGGGTAGCCCGGCCGTCTCGCAGCTCGAAAAGGAGCTTGGTGCATTCTTCCTGACGATTGTGCAGCTGCGACAGCTGCCGGCCGATCTCCCGCTGTGGGAGTTCCTTGCCAACGTTGCGCAGAAGCTAGAGCATCAGAGCGAATTTGCAGACATTTGGCAGCAGCTCGAGCGTCACCCGCACGACAAGGCTTGGGCAGCTGATCTGCAGGAAAACGTGGCTGTTGTGCTTCTCGAGGAGCTTGATGCGGTACGCAAAGAGCAGCGCGACCGCCAGAAGCAGCTTCTCATGGATGAAATCAAGCGCCAGCAGCTCAACCAGCAGAAGCTTCGCCAAAAGAAACAGCAAAAGCAGGACCAACATAAGAAGTGAGTGACTACAGCTGACTCGATCGTAACGATAATTCAGCGTATTTTGCCCGCGTCACCACTTTTTATTCCACGGCGAAATCGAGCTGAATCGTGCCTTCCAACGAGTCGAACGCAAACCGAGCACTAAGCGACTTCCTAGACGCCGCATCTGTTGCCGGTTGCAAGAACCGAATGAGCTGTTTGGCGTGCGCCACAGCCGGTCCGGTTGCCACAATATGGATCCCTGCAGAATCAAGAGCGTATTCGACCCACACAATCACAGCGTTTGCGTCTGCCGAAAGGTCGATGGCGAGATTCTCGTGGACGGAATGCACCATTTGGCTGAGCTCAAGTGTTGCCAGACACATGTGGGCCGATCGTTCCTCGAACAGGTACATGTACGCTGGGAACGGGAAATTGCGAGCGTAGTACTCGTCCTGGAACTGGTCAAAGAATGAGTGGTCGAAGCCGGAGACGTTCCCTACGGCGCCAAAGCACTCGTGAAGGTGCTCGAACTGCACGGCCATAGCCATGATGCGCGCGCGGTGAGGGACGATAATGGCAGACTCACGAAGCAAGCTATCAACCGCAGAGCGGCGCAGCCAAAAGTTGAACGCTTGCCACAACGGAAGATTCTGCATCGCGTAGTAGAAAGGCTCACCCACGAGCAGATCAACCTTCGACTCGCCCTTGAGGTGTTCCGGTAGCAAACCCTTGCAGCCGCAGCACATCACCAGTGCGTCGGTGTTGTTGTAATCGAGGATTTGCTCATAAATTCGTGCCGAAACCTCCTTGGACTCGATTGACGTAACATTCTGGACGCCTTGAACTGCCGCGAGCAGTGCGCAAAGTGATCCATCACTAATGTCAAGGCAACTAAGTGCATTACCCTCAGGTCGACCGTTCGCATTAACTTGCTTTTGATGAGCGACCGCGGCAGCAATGGCGTCACGGAACGCTGCGGTGCGGTTGACGTCCCCCAACATTGCAATGCGCTCGGCGTTGCAAATGAGATGCAGTCCGCATGTGCACGGGGGCTTCTCATTGCCTTCATCTCCAGACGCAGTAGTCTTGTGCTTCTTGGTAGCGGTCGGGTCGGCTGAACTCTGTACTTCTTCTGTCGCGTGAACGACATCGAACCATATGCGGAAGTCGTCATGGTATGCGCGTAACGCTAACTGCTGAGGCTTTGATGTTTCATGTTGAACTGGAAGTTTCTCGGCGAGTGGAAAAACGACTTGTACCCAGTGGTCTTGCCAGTTCTGCGCGTCAGGCTTGGTAGAGTAGACGACCGCATCGTCGGAGCCGTCGAAGTGCACTTCCCACCACATGACAACTGCGTGGGCTTCACCTGCAGCCACCGACTCGACCACCGTGTCTCGGCGAATGATGGGGTTCGCATCCGGAGACCGCTTGCTGAAGTCGAACGACAGCACGGACGTGGCCTCCGTCAGCACCTTTGACGCTGGCTCGACTGAACGATAGTGGAGTGGCAAAGCTGGACGCGCGCCTGTGCATTCACTCGCCTTGTCGCTGCGCCCCAGTGTGACCTTGCGCTTACTGCTAGTCACTCTGTTGTCGCGAACCATGAGGTCGAGGTCAGCGACCGTGTTGAAGCGATAGATCTGCTCGTTTTGCACTACTTGTGCGAAGACAGTAGCGCGCTCCGGCACAATGACCGCATTTGGCACCAGCAGGTATTCCATAGCGTGGCGGATGGTCGGCAGGACGGCCTCGCCGAGCAGCACCGAGTCGAAGAGCTCAGAGACGAGCATGTCGGCACGGCGCGGCAGGTGGAACTGCTGCTCTGGCTTCTGCTCGTCGCGCACGACCAGCGCCGTCGACTTGAGCGGGAAGACGGAGATCTTGTCCGGGTGGTTGGCGCGCGTGACGTTCGCCGCGATCTCGGCCATGGGCGCGAACATCTCGCACGCGTAGACGTGCTCGGCGCCGTGGGCCGCCGCGAACATGGCCAGCAGGCCCGTGCCCGTGCCGATGTCGAGCACGACCGGGGCCCGGCCGTGGGCGCGCCGGAAGGCCGAGATGGCGCGCGCGATGCCTCGCTCGTAGCAGCGGTTGCGGTCGGCGTCGCGCAGCATGGAGGTCATCTGCGACATGGCCACAACGTTCTTGTAGGCGGCCTGCGCGTTGTCCTGCTCGACCCACATGAGCCCGCCGGCCTCGGGGTTGAGCTGCGCGGCCAGCAGCACCTGCGAGACGCCCGAGACGAGCGTCGACGCGTCCTCCTCGTCCTCGTAGTACGAGAACGGCACGTCCACGACCACCGTCTCCTCGGCCGCCGCCGTCTCCACCGCGTCCTCCAGCGACAGCCCCACGGGCGCCGCCGTCGACGTCGCCTCGCCCACCACCGCGCCCCCGTACTTGTCTACGCCCGCGTACATGGTGGCAATGGCAATGGCTGGCCCCGAGTGTGTGGATTATTTGAAGGACACTTGTTCCGAAAAGAGGTTACACAACTTTGATTGGCTAGAAAAGCCGTAAGAAATGAGCAAATTCTGACGAATGATAGCATTGAAGTGATCTGGTTGCTCGGGTGCCTTGCACCTTGTAGCGCCAGACAATTGGTGTTGCAGATCGGATAGATAGCGGTCTCGGCGGCTCTATTGCATTATCTACCAGGGACAGTACATCGCTCTGCAGTACCGTTGAATTTAGCCACTTTTGCATCTTTTCTTGCATGGCTGTCAAGAAGACAAGCTTTGCCTTTGTGATTCCCTTGCAGTGCCATATCCACTTTCTCCACACCTTTGCATATGCTATACACGTTGCTTGATCGAAATACTTTAGCTATTGTCGAGTTGCCCGCGGATATCGCCCCGGAAATCTTGAACCGTCAACTGGAGTTGAGCACTGGTTAATCTTGCGTTTGTTGACCTGGGCACCAACACCGCGGGGACGACCTGCTGATACACCACTATCTGTTCATGAGAGTGGTGGTTAGCACGAGTTGGAGGCCATTCTGGGCTGTGCTTGTGCGGTAGCCCGACCCCCACATCGTTCGAGTGCATGGCGGCGCTGATGGCGTTGATGGCTGTGTTTTGTTGGTTATATAGACTTTGGCGAACGCTACAATGGCTGCGCAGTTAGCATTCTACCACGCACCACGGCTAGCACCAGAGTCCCAAGACCAAAAGTCCTGAACTTCAGTAGACCGAGCCCTCCTTAGTTGATCAGACGGCTCCCAAGGCGAAGCTGACTTGCAAGCGTCCCGGAACAATGTGCACGAGTGTTGAGAAAATTTTGTTGCCAAGATCTGCATCTGCATCTGCATCGTCTTGCATTCGTACGTTTGAATCGTTTACCGACCAAGACAAAGGCAGACATAGTGTAATCATACAGCCTCCGGTTGTTGGAGCGCCACATGATGAATTACAGCTAATTACAGCGTGTGAGGTAGCGCTTGAGTGCTCCACGGTCGAGGTTGATCGAAGCGTGGCAATGATAGAAGCATGGACAATGTCGAAGCTACTTCAAATTGTACGTCACGCTGAACCAGGATGTAGCCATGCGGACTGAAAACTGAGTCAGCGCCTGGATGTCAAAATACTGCGTCGGTTAATTGCAGATTCATGCAACATGTTGATGAGAACGCTCACCCGTGTGCTCGAGCGAGTTTTTCACAGCGTAGAATATCCATATAAGAAGCAGCTTTGACTGTATCATGTTTCGTTGCGTCTCAAGAACGAAATTTAACTGATAGATGGATGAGATACCGAGCATGATGCGTCGGGTGAGCACGACGATGCCCACAAGTGTCAGCAGCTCAAGCGATGCATAAAGAAGCACGTTGGTAATTATGCGCTAACATTGAGCCGCGTCAATGTGCGCAAGCGATGACAAATCTTGGTTACGGAAGTAGGCAAGTAAAAGATGTATTCCTGAGGTGTGCAACGTCAAAGTTCACTACACCTCCTACATCCCAAGTGCGCACTATAGAACACTGGAAGAACGATCTCCGTACACTCGACGAGAGTGATAAACTCAGCGGGGAAAAGCATATTGGCGAACACATGTAGAGACTGAGCGCAATCCTGAGCAAGCGATGATGCATCACGACAGCATTTTATCTTTGATTTGGACTGCCGCAGCTAACGAAATTGAGCTATAGCCGCAGAGATCCATGCTCTTAGCTCGACATTAGATGGTCCTGTTAATTGAGAAGGAAAGACGAAGATTTTGCTGCTACTTCGAAGTAAATGCCTTATCTGAGTGTTCCGGCGCTTTTAATTGCTGGGCGTTTTGTTCTCGATGGCAATTCCGCGAACAATTTATCTAGATGGCACGCTTGAATGTCATCCATTGCAATAAAAGTGATGGATACCGACCAAATCGATGCTCATCTTGATGTTAAACCCCCCAACGATCGTGCTCATGGTACTTTTGGTCGAAAGTTTGATCGGCGAAAGCAGTATCATGTATTCGTCTTGATAGCTTGGAGGTATCGAATTGAAACCGTATTCCGGAGTAGATAGGGTGTGCCGCAGCTAGCTCAACCACAATAGCTACGACAGCGATAGCTTTCACGAGCGAGATGGCCGTCACGCGATTTTCGCGCAGCATTCGCTCAAAGAGAAGAATGAATGCCGCTTGCGCGTGCCCAAGCTCTTAGTGAAAACCACATGCGCGAGCTCACCTCTATCCACAATTGTAAATCCTCAGCCCATCTATCGGATGGCTCTGACGTGTTTGTCACTGCCCGCTGGCGCCCCAGAGATGCAAGAAGGGATGGCAGCATTACTGGGAGGTAGTAGAAGAGCAAAAGGAGAGCAGAACCAACGTCAGCTCATCGGCTCATCTGAAACTTTCTCGCAATAGGGGAGCTGGAATGGTACCACTGCCCTAAACAACGGCCTGACCGACGACCCACCACAACAGACAAGCAACAACAATATGCTGATGGCACTGCAAAGTCTTTTCAAGACAGGTGCCCATGGTGGTAGCATACTGCCGATTTTATTTTGACCGCGCGTCTTTTTGAGTGCGCAGTGGCTAGATAATGAGATGAGAAAAAAAATGCACAGAACTTAGACGGCTACCTTTCCGTCCACAGAAAAAAGGTAGCGACGACATAACTCGTTGCATGAGCAACTTCGCGTAAAATTCACCGCTTTTGGCCGTCAAAGCTTGGTCTCATAATGCCGCAGCGCAACTCTAACAGATCTGCGTAGTCGTGTCGGGGGCAGTAACAATTCCCCACCCAGTCACTCGATATAATTGGGGGATGTTCATGATGTAGCAACATTGAGCACTTTCGAGCATCGCAGCAATGTGTTAGCGTCAACGACCCGGCGTCTCGACTTTGGCCACGTACGATGCGATTTAATTTTTTTTACATTGAAAACGCAAAGTCGATGTCCTAGGCCGACAAATGTTTTCGAACGATTACCAGCTCCATCGATCAATCTGTGGGATCGAAGCTGGTCGGATCTGCTGGCCACATCTGTACGCCAAGCACATACCCACCATCGAACCTTGCAAGCATCACTAACCTTAAGCACCACATACCGTGGCGATGGAATGGTCCATGATTCCATTCCGTTGTGAACTACTCAGTGCTAGAGGTGAGCCCCGCTCAGCTGTCGGTGGGCTGCTGGCCATGCACTTGGATATGTACGTGACCAAAGGCTAGATGAGGCAAGTCGCGAACTACATCAGCCAATACAGTATAGGCGGATGGGCACGACTGGGGTATTTCTAGATCGTACAGGCTACTACAGTAGTTGAACCGAGTGGTTCCACCCCCAACTTGCCTTCCAATGTTGCTCATTAACTTGAAATGAT